>JAOTAV010064829.1:0-14273 GCA_026546445.1 Cyclargus thomasi | reverse complement strand
TTTTTATCCCGTTCGACAGCGTTCGATTTTCCAATAAAAAAAACACAATCTGCTTATTTATTGCCATTTAGGCGGAACAAAGTTCGCCGTTTCAGCTAGTAATCAAATAAAATAGAAGATTATTGTAATAAAACAAATTGTGGACTTTGTTAACTATACAATCAAAATTGGTTTATCGCGTAGAAAACGCATATTTTTACAGAAAATAATGTTTTATCCCGAGAATATAGATAAAAATTTAATATCTAAGTACCATCGACAACTTTATGACCAAAATAAATGACCTTTTCTTGACTTGAAGAGGTGGTAAACAAGATGCACGAAAACTCCAATAGATTTCCTTAGCTTTACCTACCAACTATCTACCTAAATGCAATGCAAGTAACACTTCTTAACATATTATTTGGTAAGCCGAAAATATTGCAACTTGCAATACTGACATATTGCAAAATGAAACCGCGGGTCATCATGACGTAAGAACTTGACCGTCCATCTCGTCAGATTGCTGGTTTAATTGGAAAAGAGATTGTGTTTTTGCCTAGGAAAACCGCAAGCTATTTCGTTTGAAAATGAATACTCGCCCAGCCGTAATAGAAAATATTTTTTTCATTTTATGAAACTCAGTAAGAGTTGTTTGAGCTTTAGCTACAGTGTCTATTACGGAAACTCGTACTTACTGCTTGACAGAGGTAAAAACGGTACAAAAATTATGACATAAGTAGATTTTCCTGCAGTAAAAGGTGAACTGTGTGCAACTGTGTGAAGCTGAATGTCCTTACCCAAGTACAAACCCATGCACCTCTAAAAAAACTCAAAGAATTATATACATACAACTTTGATATAAGTTTGATGATGATTTTTCCGATGATATCCTAAGTTTTCCACGAATTGACCGATTTACACTATACGTCAAATGACGTTAATCATTTAGCCCTTTAATAAAACGGCGATGTTAATCTCCGTAACGTTTAATAAACCCACACTGTCCGACATGACACTGGACAGGGGATGAAAAAATTTACATGCAAAGGGGGCGTAGTTTTGTTTACTAAATAGACGTTTTTAGCACGGTATGTGATGTGTATAGAACCGAGCTAGAGATTGCCTTATGGCAAGTAACTGCCGACGGCCATGTATACCTGTAACACTGTTCCAGATTAGCAAGTTGCGTGTAATCTCCTTAATTTTTCAGTTTCTTCAGACATTCGAAACACAACTAAGTATTAATAATGAAATAATGAAGCTCGACATATTAAGCTAACCCATTCGTGCCTTCTGTGTCTTACGTTTAATGTATCATGTAAAAAAAGTATGAATATATTAGACAATTCTTTCTATCTTTGAAATATTTTATTTTGCATAATTCACTTCGCATTATAACGGAAAAAAACAAACCAACACGTTGTATACTCGAATATTAAATTTTGTTTTAAAATATTCCAATAATCTTGGAAGTTTGCGGAAAATTTTAAGCGTCGTCTGGAAGAAAGTCGAATTGAAGTATTTTCTTTCTATAACTACCGAAGCTCGACTCCGGCATATTCTGAACGTTTCTGAAGAGTTTCCGACCGTTTAAGGAGCCTTTATTTTGACGATGAAAACTTGTCACGTGCTACGGAATAATATTTCATTTTCAAGGCTTTCCATGGATTTGAAATTGGTAAATTTTTTCTGCTTAGTTACTGGAATAATACACTAATAAAATATTTCATTTCTCGGTACCTACAAAAGCAAAATATCATGAATTTTCTTGATAAACATAATATAATTTAAGTGATAAGTTTTTCTAAAATCTCTAAAAAAATTTTTAAAATGTCTTATCAATCTAAAGCGGACAAATTTCTCTAATAGAACTTTATTGCATAAAATATTTTGAGATAAAAAATTAAGAATTTAGTAATGAATCGATCAGCCAAATACGCACTTCAAAGCTCTGTATTCCAGTCAATGATTTCAAATGAACTCCTTATAAACTTTTTAAATGATTATTAAAATCTACAAACAAAACTCCGGCAAGATTTGCTACTTGGCAAAAGTGCCGATTGTCCCCTAGTAATTAAAAAGTTATCAAGTAATGTTTTTCCCTCTTGTATCGTTCGCAGTTATTTTACCTGGGGCAGCACCTTGTGCTGACGTTATAACGATCATTTTCATAGACTTCTGTCGTTAAATTTGAGTAAAATTTAATGACGAAAGGATGACAACAGTTTTATGTACAGACGGGTCACTGAGTTTTGCAGCTCACTGAACTAGATCTGTCTTCGAAACAAAGACTGTTTCCAGTCTAGAAATAACTAGGCTGAGAATTCATTTTGCCAGACAATTTCACTATAGACTGGCTATAACTCTGAATAAGTAATTTGGATAAGAGTGAATTAGATCTATCTTAAGTAACAAAGTATACATAACTGGTCATTTTGTTAGTCTCAAAAAGTACAATGCTTATTTTTTAACTAAAGTAAAGTGACTAAGAAAATTTCATTCAGCAAAAGAATCAGAAAAAGAACTCTGCATTAGTAGAGTTACACACATTTTTTTTTATTTTTTATTCTACAAAACAATACTTTTACAAAGACTATAAACTCATTGTCTTTTCGAACTTTCTAATGCCGAAATCTGGTAGCGTTTCAATTATGCAAAAACTACAATATAAAGGCGAATGGGGTACATAGTTAACAAGTTGTCCCGAACGCTTGGGAAACTTGTCCGACTGGTAACGAACCGGACTTGTCAAAGTTTGCCCAAACGATGTTCCCGTATAGGCGAAATTAATTTATATTTCTTCTATAGTACCTCGAGCCTAACGACTGAAGATAGTTTTGACATAGTTTAGAACAACTCATCTATTCATCCATAATATTTTGAGAGACCCTTGGTCAAGTTGCATGCGATAATTTTAAACTAAATTGATGATTGATTTTGACAGCGTCGATCCTTGATTTCAAGGGCAATTCTTGAAGAAAGAATTTATTTTAACTCTATTTCAGCAGCGGCAAAATTTTAACAGTCGACAATTTAGGAAAATAAGGAAGGAACTAAGGTTGCAAACGAAACTTGCAAGAATTAATTCTAGTCTAAGGGCATGTTTCACTCACTGTTAAAGTATGTATCTGTGAGGCTTTTTTGACAGATCCTCCATACAAAATCCATCAAAGAAAGTTGTATCTGTCAAATAAATACACTATCTGTAAGCGATATGAAATAGCCCCCCTTATCTTTCATACACATGAATAGCATCGAAAAAGATGAAAGCATCATACCTTAATTATTGACTTAAGTCCAGCCATGCATAAAGTCCATACACAACGTTCAAACCAATTTTTAAGCAAAACCTGTTTATAAACTGTTGTAAGTTCGCCGAAAAATAAAGTTAGGACAAATCGGATCATCCCCGTTGTTTGCAGTTAGGTAAACCAACTGTCTAGAAAGTTCGTAGATTGCAAATAATGTTGTTTATCTAGGTCCAAGTATAGACACTTGTGTACACTCACACAGTTACGGCTTAGCGGTAGGGAGCAAATATTGTTTACCTGAAACAGAAAATTTATTTAATGAATATTTTTTGGTTTCATTTACCAACATCATTTTTATTTTATTTTTTCCTCAAGAGAGACAATGTTGTTTATTCACAGTAGGATTTTTTATGTGAGGAAAAGCGAAAAAAATGTTAAACCAATTTCCTCTCTCATAAACATATTATGACATTGTAATAGTAATAATGTACTTCTTTTAGTGTTAAACAGTAGATGTAAGATCAACAAATTTCTTTAGCTTTTTTATTCATTTATATCGAACTAGCTTTTTTTTCATACAAACTTTCAACCCCTATTTCACCTTCTGGAAGTAAAATTTCATAAAACGCTTAAGCACGTATTTATTTATTTTGAATCAGCAGTTCAGAAAGAAAATTTTAGGTCTCTAACTTTATAAAAACTTAAACCCCCTTTTCGCTATCTTAGGGGTAGAAATTTAGAAAATGCTTAAACGCGAATTTATTTATTTCGAATCAGTAGCTCAGAAATAAAATTTCCTGTCTTTAACTGAACAAATGACAAACTTTCAATACCTATTTGACCCCCTTAGGGGTAGAATTTTTAAAATTCCTTTCTTAACTATCCAAATTGCATGGCTGTAGCTTTAACGGTTTTCGCTCGGCGATAATTTACCGGTCAGTTAGACAGGACTTGTTATTTTATATATATTATAGATGAAAAAAGCTGGAATATAACTCCCAGCAAATCCGTCTTTTATCGCTTCTTAATAAAATACGAAATTAAATTATTCGGCAGGAGTCCGACAGTCGACCTCGATATTATGATTAAATGCTTTTTTTAATGAGTAAGAGGGAGCAGGTGAGCAGACGGGTTACCTGATGGAAAGCAACTTTTGTCGCCCATGGACACTCGTGACATTTGAAGAGTTGCCGGCCTTTATAAGGAAATAGGGAATGGAAATAGGGATAGGAGATTAGGGAAGTTCGGCCACCAGTAAACTCGATCACTGAATGAAACACAGCACAACGCCGTTTCACGCCAGTTTTCTGTGAGTCCGTGGTATCACTCCGGTCGAGGCGGCCTATTCGTGCCCAAGCATGGCTGTCCCACGGCAATGAGCATACGTAATATGTACTTGAGATCGGAAAATGTCTCATTGGTATACGCCGCCACCCGTGTTCGAACCTGCACCCTCTCGAACGTGTGTCGTGCGAACTAAAGGTCTTCGCCGGACGCCCTAAAGTCTAAACGGACGGACGCATTTGTGAATTCCATCCCTTTTTGATCGGTGATTGTATGAAGAAGTGTAAATAGGCATGTTGGCTGAGACCCCTTTATCACAAAAATCATATAATATCATTTATCCACATCACAAACCTTGAAGCCAATAGTTTTCAAACAAGAGTGTAACACATTGTCCCAAATATTTCGGTGAAAGTGCATTCTCAGGCGGACATTTTGGTTGGAAGCCAAGTGCTTGGGAATAAGATATAACGCTAACATATTTCTTGACGAAACCGTCTTAAAATTAGAACGCCAAAATTTTACAACATTAATGTGTACACTTTAAAGTGCTGTCTGAATTTCCCTCTCAGATTTTAAGAGACAAATATTTTTTAGCATTTTTAAAAGTTAAAACTTTTGAATTATCTTCTCTTACTATGTAATTATAATCTCTACATAGCTATAAAAGGAAAGTCGACCCTTAGAAACTATTTTATATTATCTACAAGTAGATTTTCATTTTGAGAGACGAAAAGTATTCTTCAGAATAAAACATTGCAGAAAGCCATGAAAACAATTAGATTATACAGAAATTCCTAGCATTTAAAAGGTCGCCAAACGAAGTTTTCAGCAAAAACCCTTAAAATGCAATTCCCAATTGTTCCCTCGGGAAATTATGGACTTAACACCTGACGAGCCTCACATTTTAATGTTCACGACGCCCCTCCTTCGGATTAGAATAAATTAACAAGATCTCTTCATACGTCCCCTGCTCTGACATGGTGGAAATCTTTAAGTCGACATTGACAGTGCTCGTAGTCAATTTTAGTACACATGAGGAATTGTATCAATAGTAATCTTTACATTTAATGGATTTACTAGATTATTCGTTAGAAATTACTGAAAAATATTAAACAGGGTTGTTCAACAGTCTTACAGGCGTGAATTTTTTAATAGCTGTTGTAGGTCATGGCATATGGGCGGCAGCATACTAGGAGGACAGCTGCGAATTTCGCAAGCACATCATAATCTTATTAACTAGATAGTTGATCTTAATAAAGAAATAAAAAAAGGTAAGAAAATGTCGACACAAGTCAACAGAAAACTAGCTAATTGTAGCGATATTTAAGCTTCTTTTCTGTTGCTATTTTTGAACATGTTCTTATGGTTTTTTTTTACATTTCTTTATCAAAGTCAACTGTCTGGTTAATGTGATCGTGTTGTACATGAGCGGCAGAAATAAAGTGGCCAGCATCTCTATTCCTAAACATAAAAAAATTAAAATGTTTCACAACTATTTTGACTACATTCAAAAAGTCTTTGGGCACTGTTTGGTGATCATTTTTGGCAGTCAATGAAAAATAACAAAATCGTTAAATAGTGTTTTATACTTTTTACTAATTTTAACAGAACAAACAAAGACAGAACAAAGTATTTCTACAGAGTCTGTACACACGGTCTTTCTATATTAAGGGGGTAAGTTTCAAAATTAATAATTTCACAACTGCAGCGCAAAGTGGTCGCGGGTAGTCGTAAATTCTCACCTAACTACTGAATATGAAGCTTACGCCCAGTACCGAGTGTCTCCTATCGTCTTACATTACGAAGTCAGAATTACCAGACGCCATGTTGGTGGAATATTCCAGAATCTACATTATCTGCAACCTTGTAGAACGGATTTTGCGAGTGCGATAAATGATAATATAGATATCTGGTATACGGTTCAAAAGTTTCCCTAATTGAAACCCTGCAATTTACATGATAATAATATGTGTAACAGATAATCCATTACAGATACATTCCCTGAGATTCAAATTAATTTATGAACCTCTTTTTTATCAATCTATCAAAATAAAACCTCTTTGGTATCATCTAAATCTATTAAAAGAGGTATAAAGAGACATGGATTTATATAATTTCATACGTATATGTACATAAAATTATAATATGATCTTAATTATTTTGGGAAAAAAGTGTTGAAATTGCTTAAACGCATTAAGCAGTGTGTGAAAAACCCTAATAAATTAAACTATGGCGTCAAAACAAAAAATTTTTCATGAAAGCAAATAATGGAAGTGTATAAAAATATAACAAACAACGTCAGCTTTTAGCGCAAATCCGATTAAGCCAATCTGAATAAATGAAAACAAATTGGAAAATGGATTTGTTTGTACGAATTAAACCGTATCATAATAACTGGCTTAGGACTCATCATTATCAGCCCACACCAATACCCTCCTGTTCAATTCGGACTGTAAACACTTCGACGATTTGACGATCTCTGTGACTCACTTGGTAAGCGCGTTTGTAGCCAGGGGTCGCGGATTCGAATCCCGCCGACGACGGAACAAAAGTTTCTCAATGTACCTGGGTCTTGGATGTGTATTAAATGTGTATATCTTAAATATGTGTATAGTATGAAAATATTAAATATATTTCCGTTGTCTGTTACCTGTAACACAAGTCCCTTGGGTACTTAGCACGGGGCCAGACTGACGTGATGTCGATAGATATTATTATTATATACAGCGTCCATAGATATAACTATTATGAAACAATTACAACAAAAACAGTAGAAAAATAGACAGTATATTTAAAGTTTTGACTAATTACAACTCCATTCATTATTTTATTAACAGCATTTCGCACAAGACCTAAATTTTAAGAGCATTCCGCACAAGACCTAAAATCTCAATAAGTACTACTAATAAGTACTACTTTAAAGACGGAAAAAATTTAATCACATCTGCTTTTATAGTTATTACAAACACTGATGCCGTCTTAGTTTCAAATGACGGACCCTGACCTAGAAAGTTCTGTAAATTACTTTACATCGAGCATACAGCTCGGGCCATGTAATGCTTAGCACTTTTCGTACGACATATACGTGAACTAATCTGTGCCTCGTTTTGAGCATTTCAAGAACATTTTATTAAATTTAAGAGGCCGTATGAATAGAGGCAGGCGAATAAAATATTTTGATGTTGAAAATATCATAAATACATGTTATGAAAACCTGTATAAGAGAAATTCTAGAATATTAATATTCCAGAGTATCGTTAGAATAATCTGTAAGGTTTTAGTATTTTATAAAAATATAAAGTTAACGACGAATAATAGAAACTTAAATGTTTTTTATGCCAAAATATTTTTAACAACTCCTGCGTTATTTGTAATATAAAATGTTAAAACGTCCGGGTCACCACTGTAGGAGTCCTCTAGTCACACATTAGTTCTTTGGGCTTGCGTACATTAAAACAAATACTTTATAATAAATCTGGCCTTTTATTATCCCGAAACTAGACAAACGAACATACTGGCCAGGCCTCACACAGTGACTGCCTGTCGCCACAAACATACATCGTCTTCCAGACATAAAACTGCTGACACTCGCACATTCACATATACATGGTCCCTACAAAAATGTAACTACTTACATAATTAAATAATAAAAAAATAAAGGAACATGGCTGATGTATAGGCATAGCCAAATGTTGCAGTAGGCAAATTACGAGTTTTTTTTTTAAGTTATAATTACCACTACTTTATAAAAATGTTAGTTATCCGCATAATTCACTGACGTCTCCAGGTGCAAACATAATACACATACACAGACACCCCTAAGAAAGAAATCCCAGAGAGGCGCCAAAATTTTTTGTTAGCAAACGAAAAGCTTAGCATTGTGCTAGTACTTAGTCTGTATTCGACGTTTCCAGAATGTGTCCCCGTTTCGTGTTTACTTCTACTTTGCATTTTGATATTGCCAGTCCCAGAATCGTGGCATACTTGGGTGTTACTTGGAAGATTACGGTTTGAAATTCTTCTGTTCGTAACGAACGATTTGGCTATAAGGGTGGTACGCAACAGTAATAAATTATTAGAAGTTTTAATTAAATTAAAATAGTAGAAAATAACTAGCAAATATAAAATTCAACATTGCTATTATTTACATGTAATAAGTTTTTAAATGCTCAATAAATATTAAAACGATTGGTAATCTTCTTGACGCTAAAATTCGTTTATAAACTATACAACTGAAAGTTAAAATGCTTTTACAAAAATAAAACTGGATCGATGGTAGACGCAAAGACAACATTTTCCGCACTGCGTATTTATTAATTCAGTCTTTAGAAAAAATATAGCAATTACGCCGGATATCGCTTGCTAAAATTTTTAACAGGCTGCGCGTCATTAAAATATGTTTGCCCTCACATGGGTTCGGAATTCAAAATGGCCAGCGTAATGAAACCTGCACGTTCCAATGACAGATTTGCGTAATTAATTATACGGATATGGTGAAGAAATGAATAATTTTCACGTATTTGTAAATGAAAATTACGCTTTCGTGTGTTTATTTAAGTAGTAGATATCATATAGCAGAACTTATTTCTGCTTTTAAATAAATTTAAAATTTTCTTCGTAAAATTCTTTATTCTCAAGATTTTTCTATACTATATTCCACCAATCTTCCTTCTGAAGGTTATTGTATTAAGTTATTCTGTTCTAAAAGTTTTTATTTGTATCTTGTTTCATATCACACTAGCTGTCCACGTGAAACTTTGCAAATTATCCCGTTTTGCGACTGCGATCTTTTAATTACTGCTCGGCTCATTTTGGTCTTAGCGTGATGTATATAGTCTTCCTTGATAAATCGACTAACGAACACAAGAATAATTTTTCAATTCCAGCCAGTAGTTCCTGAGATTCGGGGCTTCAAAAAAACAAACAAACTCTTTAGCTTCCATCATAAAATTGTAGAGTTATTTTACAATCAGGTTTGCTATTTGCTTGTGTAAGTAAATAAAAAAAAAACCTTAAACGAAAACCACTCAAAAATACTTATTACGTCGGGATAAAACAGATGAACCCGTCACGTTTACAAATTACTTACCCTCTCGACTATCTCATGCAACTATCTGAATATTTAGCAGTTCTCTCACATGTGTAGTTGGAAATCCAACCGTATCATGATACCCGTAAGGTTGAAAATTGGTACCTAAAAAGAATCCTTCGTATGTTTCTGTTTTGGCTGAAAAGTTCCTAACCTAATTTCAATAAACTTTACATGTCTCAAACGAAACTTTGATTTCGTTTTGTAAAAACTAAAACTACAGAAGCTACTAAAACTTTACCTTTCTGTTTAAAAAAACCAACATAAGTTAGTCGGAATATACCAAATTCATATAAATTTTCCAAATGGTGCAATTAACTTTTATACTAAGAAAGAGCATTTCATTCCTGAAAATATTTGCATGCAAATATTTTATATTTATATGTTTTGCTAAACTAATCCGTCAACTGACACGGGTATCTTTCTTAATATTCTCTTTCATATAAATTGACTATATTATGCATACATAGCGTATTATACTGGAATTTTATTGGTGTCAACGGACAGAACGTAGTACACTTCGATATAAAAAGTCGTTGACTATGCATGAGCTTTTGTTTTTAAGGGAAAGGAGAGTAAATACCTGAGGATTCATATTTCAATACTATAGAAAAGATACTTAATATTCCTGTTCTTTTACGTTATGTTAAAAATTAAAAGTAGTAATATTCTCCGAAATGTGAGAGGAAATCCCTACCAATATTATAAATGCGAAAGTGTATCTGACTATTACCTCTTTATGCCCAAACTTTGAGTCCCGGGAAAAGACATGGGCTACTTTTTGTCCGGGAAAAATGTACGGTGCCGGCGCGATTAAGAATTTTGGCGCAACGGAGTCACTGGCATCATCCAGTAAATAAAGAACACATTAATTGCGTGCAGTCCGTCCGTGTCCGAACCGTCATTTTCTAGAATCAATCTTCGTATAGTTCCAAAAAATACATACAATTTTATTATGGAAACATTTTACTTATTATATTTAGTGGGGCAAGCGAACGGACATGTTACCTGATGGAAAGCAACTGCCAGCACCCATGGACACTCGTAAAATAAGAAGAGTTGCAAGTGCGTTGGAAAGTACAAAGAAAGAAGAAACACTCACTGAACGACAAACAGCAACACTGAACAACACAGCAAAACGCCGTTTCACGCTAGTTTTCTGTGAGGACGTGGTATCACTCCGGTGTAGCCGGCCCATTCCTGCTGAAACATGGTTCTCCCACGGCAATGAGCAAACCGTATTATGTACTTGAGATCGGAAAATGTCTCATTGATACACGCCTTCACCCGGATTCGAACCCTCTCGAGTGCGAACCAAAGGTTACATACCTACATTTTAAGACGGAAACATTTACAATTACTATTAAATAATATCTGCTCGTCGACTTTGTGACCAAAGTCTAGCAGTCTATATCCTTGTCACTATATCCTTGTTCTTCATAATAAATTAAAAAGTTCCAATATTTTCTGGTACAACATTTTATACATGCACCCATGCGGTCCGTTATTCGATCATGTAAAGATTGTTTGTACACAGAGTTTAAACAACAGAGGTACATAAAATATTAATAGAGATGTGCCTGCCGCCCCGCGTAATAAGTGTTTAGTGCGGGGTTCCCCGGGGTGCGAGATGTGATTCGATTGTACATCACTGGTTTTGCGAACCGTGTACAAGGTACATAACCCCTAAGTTATATAAATATTTACACAGGGGAACACAAAGTCTGTATTCACATGACAGATTAGAAGTATTTTTCATATAAAAACGGTGCCAGGTACACGAGTAATGAGGTAAATAAAATAAAAATATTATAAATAAAATTTTTTTTGGTAAACTGTTCTTAAGACAAATGACCATTATTAAAATCTCTTGCCCGAGCGCTTCAACTGAATTCCAATTCATTACACATCCTCGAGACACATCTGAAGATAAATTAATAGGATTTCCAGTGCATTATAGTATTTCCCAGTCATTGTTCATTATTATTCCGGGTCGCTTGTGCCCGGGACTCGTCTGAGTGCATAGACCGCCAATGCAAAGATCACACAGGTATAGTAAATGCACAGATATGCCAACTGTCAAGAGAAATGCAAATTCCGAGCAAGCAATTTATTATTGGTTTTTGGGACAGGCTAGAGAAAGTTTAGTTAGAGTTGAAGGAATATCATATTATCGCAATCTGCCGTGGGTGAGCCATGCTTCGGCTGGAATGGGCCGGCTCGACCGAAGAGATACCATGGCCTCACAAAAAACTGTCGTGAAACGGCGCTGTGCTGTGTTTCGTTCAGTGAGTGAGTTTACCGGTGGCCCAACTTAACTAATCCCCTATCGCTATTTTCATTCCATATTTCCTCATAAAGACCGACAACGCGCTTGCGACTCTTGGGACGTCACGAGTATGTATGGGGGATGGCAGTAGCTTTCCATTAGGTATCCCGTCTGCCAGCTTGACACCTAATTATTATTAAAAAAAGATTACAAGAAAATGAGGTTGGACGACATGTCTCTAAAATCGTGATGATACGAAAATATGCCCAATCACTAAACTAGACATTGGACCTAGTGTACACTCGCTATCCAAGTATGTAAGCAAAACTCAATTTAAAATATGCTCAGATAATCAAAAAATAATATTTACTTAGTAATGTCTCGGGAAAAGATTTTGGCCGACAAATTGCACAGCTCTAACACGATAAACAATTTTTGGCGGAACGGAGAGCATCGTCTAGTGGTTTCAAAGTTCTAACCCTAAGGTGCATCTGCTCTTAATGCAAGACGTCGGATCATCTCACGGGGTCTAGTATACCACCTCGCACTACCCCGACATATTTTATTCATAAACTGTGAATAAACAGACGCGGCCGAGGGTGCGGTACGTGTCTCCAAACGTTGGCCGAAATAAAATCATTTGAGGTTTCAATAAACATAGTAGTAGATTCTTCATCTTCTTATTTTATTTATTAATATGGCGCTTCGGCTGTAGCCATGGCCACTGTCAAGTAAAGGCGGGAAACCAATTTCCTTGTTCCAATAGTATTTTTAGCAACGTTAAATAATATCGTCAAGTTTAAAGTCTATTCAAAGTCAGGGTAAAACGACGGTCAAAGCGTCAAGTCAGTCACTTTAGTAGAGTGGTAGTCGCTTTACTAAAATCGAATGGAGTTTTGGAGGGATACATAAAATAGCACGTTCCTTGATGTTATATCACTTGCCCACACTTGTGCATGATAACTAATATTTAATGGTTGATATTCTACCACTATCACGCATTAAAACCCGAAACAACACAAACTTAGCGAAGAAATACAAAAACACAACATCGCTTTTTCACATCCCGCCAAAACTCCATCTTAGTATATCTTCTATTGCGAATTTTCGTCAATGGCTTAAAACGGTAAAGACTTTGATGTCAGTCCGCTTGTCTGTCCTCTGACTGTATCTCAAGAACGGTAATAGCTAAAGAGTTGAAACTTTTACAGAATACGTATTCCTGTTGCCGCTATAACAAATAATAAAAAGAAAATAATTTAAATGGTTAAGAGTAGCTCTCATACAACAAACGTGTTTTTTGACGGTTTCTTCCCATCGATGTATACTTCCCATACAGTGAACTCTATAACACACATACGATCCCTAAAGTTTTATCACTTACTTCTGTCACACCCCGTAAATCCAAAGCTATATTTTTTTAATATATCGCTATCTCCCGTATCTTAGAGATAAAACTAAATGGTATTTAGTTAATAATAATAACAACATCATTAGATGGCATAGCAGTACGTCTAAATCGCGCTATCACTTAATTTGCCGTGACCATTTAAAGCTGTTCAACTTTCAGAAAAAAAAATATCTCAAATTTTGGCTTCCTTTGTGCGCGAGTCCTACTCGCACTTAACCCGTTTTTTACTTTCATTTTAAGAGTTTTTTTTATATAAGACCTATTTTATGTTCAATATTTTTTAGCAGCAATTTCGAGTAACCGAAACAAGTCCCTCGCTTTCATAAGGTTTTAACAACGCCATTAGATAAACTGCTGTCAAAAACCTTTAAACCCAATTGAGTGGTTGTTTTTGCTAGAAATTTACTCGTGACGATAAAAAACTACGTTCAATATTTTCCTACGCATAGTTAAAAAACAATATTTACACGCGTTTCGCTCTACAGAGCCGCGATAAGACCCCAACCCTCCGCCCCCCGCGGCGTTTTAGGCCCGGGCTACAATTTTTCAATCGCGCATCGCCAAGGGCAAAGCGCGCTAAAACGTTCGCTACGTGATAAATCGCTTAGCGGATTACACGTAATTTATATATTTATTACAGCTTTGGTGACGTCATTTAGGGTTACAGCGATGATTACTTTAATGTCACAAGGGATTATGATGATCAAAGACAGGTAGAGTTCGTTAGTCTTTTACTCAAAGACAAATCAAGTAATGAAAAAACGTCCAAGTGCAAGTCGGACTCGCGCACCTTCCTTATCAGTAAAGAGCAAAAAATTGAGGAAATGAGTTCTGAAGGTCAAACAGGTTTAGCTTTTCACTTAATAGTAAGTGATAGCACGATATAGACATACTGCAGCGCCACCTAGTACTAAAAAAAGAAACTTGAAAAAAATACGTTTGTTATATGACAGTCACACTTAAATATTATTTAATTTTTTTTTA
>JAOTAV010064818.1:0-14273 GCA_026546445.1 Cyclargus thomasi | reverse complement strand
ACGGTTAACGTTGAGGCTTAGACCAATCCTTATAAGGTACTAACAGAAAAAAGACTTAGTTGTTACTTTTCAGTTAATCTATATTTTTTTTGCTGTAAAAGTAGGTTTTTATTTTTTGTTTAAAATAATTTATTTTTCAGTCAGCTGTAGATAATACAATATAAGTGTGTATATTCATATCCCTCGAACGATTTTTCATGGATCCCGTTAATCAGATAATCACTTTCGAAAACAGGGTACCAAATTTCAAATAGCCTTTAAAACAATAATTGCATTTTAATTAAAAAACAGATCGCGAAAATTTTAACTAAACCCTCTCTCAAACTCGTTTTATGTAAAAGACCACGGGAAATACCAAGTATACCGTTAAAATGTAACGGTGCGTAGCAACATTATAGTGATGATGATGATCGATGAAATTGATGAAGTGGCATTTGCTTTGCGTTGTCTGGATAAGGCCGAAATCGCTGAATCGCTATTTATAAGGATTCAAGAGTAATTCTGTACCGCACCTTCGGAACCAAGGTATACTTTTGTCCAAAACCTTACTTATTGGTTGCATATACCTGGGAACCCTTTAGTAAAAGTTAAAATCACTATATTATGTCTATATAAAATTCAATGAATCGAATCGATTCCTCCTGGATCGTATCATCAGATTTGTGAAAATGGGACCAAACTGCAGCTATACCCTATACAACAGTATTTTTTTTTATTTTTTAATCGGTCCACAAACGCGCGCGGTCAAACATAAAAAAAGAACACATACCGTCGAAAGGAGAAACCTCCTCCTTTTTTGGAAGTCGGTGAAAAAAAAAAAAATAAAAAAGGAACTAAAAAGTGTTAAATAATATTTATTATTTCCTTTTTGAATTCGGTACCAGCTTACATTTATTTTGTTTTAATTTCTCGGACGGGCTCTCTGAATTATTTTCACTGGTGCGTGCTGACTTCAAAATAATGAACACTGTGTACAGAATATAATATCGATGAATTAATGAATGAATGATTAAAAAATAGGTTTGCCAATCGTAAATCTAGGGTCATCTATAAATTACGTCACTCTTTACAGGGTGTGTTTTGCACCCAGCCAGTTTATTGACATCTCAGCAGACATGTGACGTCATAATCTCCTCTCGACTTATCACTGTCAGCTGACGGTCAAGAGATTGTTGTATGTTGCTACGTTATCGACATCTTCAAATGTTTGCTTTCAATACAAAGTAAATAATATGTGATAATAATTCCATGACATTTCTCTGTATATTAATACGCGAGCGGTAAACCTTGTACCCCTTTTTACGAAAGACACGTAGACGTAAAAGCATGAAATTTAACACAGTTATAGTTGATACGTAGAAGGAGAGTGAAATACCAATATTATTTTATATATATATATGCTTTTATCTTACATATTTCTAATAAATAAAACGCTACGCACACTACAACACGCACACTACAATATTGTGAGCTATAACGAACACGAAGTATCAATGATATTTCTGTAATGCTATCGCTTTCGTCATACGACCTTTCCCCTTTGTATCTAGATTCATCATTAACATCACTCATGAGCCAACCACATCATACTGAATGACGAAAAACAAGAGAAGCTTAACTATCGCCAGCGGTCTTCGATAAAATAGATATACAGATAATAGGATGCACAGATCCCTTCAAAATTGAATAAAATAATGGCACCAAGACTATCTGACACAAAAGAACTTAATTCAAAATCAAGTGTATTGAAAAATAAAACTTAACCTAATGACTTAAAACTCACAATCGTAGAAAATTAAAAATCTCGGTCTCGGAGCGACTAGGAGCGGAATAGTGATTAAGCGCGGTTGCCGGTGCCAATTTTTAGACGGTAACTGTAGATCTTTATAATATTTGATCGAAAAAATGTATGTAAATGACATATGCGTTCTTTACGCCATATGTCATTTCCATTTATTTTTTCTGCCGATTTTGGAAATATGCAAAAACGTTTAGGTCCAGGCTAAGCCCCCTGGACCCATAAGACCTGCAAAACCTTCAAGAAGACAGCGTTTAAATCTAATTTTATAAAAATTTTTTTTTGTTAGATAACAAACAAATGCTTAACAGCGTCCAAATAGATTTTGATAAGAAAGAAGCAGCACTTACATGTTACATTACACCATAATATATAAGTTAGTTTTTAGGCTTCCGTATCCTAAGAGCTAAGGGTAAAAAAGAGTCCATATTACTGAGACTTTTACGTCTGTCCCCCTATTCTTTCTTACCTCATATCCGCATTTTTCAGGTGGATCGAGCGGCACGGCGCGGGCGGACACCACCGCGACCAGCAGGAGTATGAACAACATGCTCCTGAAACAAAACCAAGACACCTGATTTATTGAACATCAGAAGAGTGCGTGGCCTAATGGGTTCGCACTCGAGAGGGTGTAGGTTCGTGCCCCGGTAGAGGCGTGTACCGATGAGACACTTTCCGATCTCAAGTACATAATACGGTTGCTCATTGCCTAGAAGCTTCGGCAAAAGTGGGCCGGCTGGATCGGAGTGACACCACGGCCTCGCCGAGAACTGGCGTGAAACGGCGTTGTGCTGTGTTTCGTCCGGTGAGTGAGTTCATAGGTGGCCCAACTTCCATAATCCCCCTATCCCTATTTCCTCATAGAGGCCGGCAACGCACTTGCGACTCTTCAGATCGACGGCAGTTGCTTACCATCAGGTAACCGCTGCTCGCTTGCCCCCTCAATATTATAAAAAAAATGTTTGCCTACACATGATCAGATGAGAAGGGGACTGATAAGAACGATTTTTATCAAAAACTAGATGATAATGTCCGGGATAAAAAGTAACCTATGTCCTTCGCCGGGTCTCAAAGTATCTCCATGCCAAATTTCAGCAATATCGGTGCGGTCGTGAAGATGTAACAGACAGACAAACATACTTTCGCATATATAATATTAGTATGGAAGTATGTTTGATTCGGTTAAATTTTTAAACTGCAGCAGAGCGTCGATTATCCGAACTAATTGGGGGACAGGGGTGTTCGGGCAGCATACATTTATCTACGTTTGAATAAAAGCCATACAGACATGCTAACCGTAATAGTCGTAATTTTCATATAAAATAGCAATAAAAACACATAAACAGTGTTTATACTATTATAGAGCCTGTACACTCTCGCCGAGACACAGCGAGACACGTTTATGTGTTAGTTACAAATGGGGGGCGCGGGAGACTCGGGTTTAAGCGATCGTTCAGTTGACCGACGTTCGGATAATCGACGTTCCACTGTACACACTTTAAACGAGATAGAAAATAAATGTTAATAATGGTGAAACGGACGATTCCTGAAAGAAATGTATTGTTTACAAATCTATAGACATCCCTAGCTCGGACAAACGAAGATGTATTTGTTTCTTGTTTATTTAGGTTAAGAGCGAGTTTATCGGTAAGGAAAATGTTTAAACACCGATAAGGGTTTGTTAAACCGAGACTAATTGGTTTTTAATTTTACAAGCGATACATCTGACCAATGTTTACAAGTTAATTTGCTGATTGACATATTTTACTAACTTGTTTATTTTTTTAAAGCGAAAACATTTCGACTCGATATTGTCGTGTCGGTTTGATTTTTTCGAAAAAAAAAATTAACTACATAAAACGACTTTATTTTTTATGCTTTATCGACTGATATGAATTTTTTCCAAATAGCCCACTACCAGGCCAATCATTTTTTTTCTGCCGATAAAGCACAGAAATACATTTCGATTTTTTATATATAGATATTTAGGGGGCAAGCGAGCAGACGCGAGCAGATGCAGCAGGTTACATGATGGAAAGCAACCGCCGTTGCCCATGGACACTCGCGACATCAAGAGTCGCAAGTGCGTTGCCGGCCTATACGAGGGAATAGGGACAAAGGATTTGGTGAGTTGGGCCACCGGCAAACTCACTCACTGAACGAAACAGAGCAAAACGCCGCGCCGTTTCACGCCATTTTTCTGTGTTGGTATTACTCCGTTCGAGCCGCCCATTCTTGCCGAAGCATAGCTCTCCTACGGCAATGAGCAACCATATTATGTACTTGAGATCGGAAAATGTCTCGGTGGTACACGCCTCCACCGGGGTTCGAACCTGCATCCTCTCGAGTGCGAACCGAAGACCACCCAACAGGCCACGGACGCTCTAATTTGTGCTTTTGAATTAAAAAAAAGCGTTCTCGTCGTTATTCTACGATTGTTACGAATGCTTAGGTGATTTTGAACGCTTGAGCGTTAATAATAATAATATAGATCCTACAATAATTACTATAATGCAACAGTTTATACGGACTACGGAGTCCCACTTTACAAAAGACGTTTAGGCGCAAAAAAAGAAGGTCGCGCTCCCTACATCCTAGCTAGTACGCGGAAACCCTCATGTAGGTTAGGGCATTCTACACGATGAGCTGTTTACACTTCAAATATTTTAATTCTTAGACGCTTGCTTTCTTATTTAAGTACAAAGTTGCAAACTGTGCCCTAGCATTGTTAAGTTATTTTTTTCTGTGAAACTCAAAAGTGAAGATAGACCAGAGTGCTGAGTGTTTTTTTTTTCACATTCGACCACGAACATGTTTCGCGTTTACTAAGATTTTTAATGGGATTTGTACAAGTGACCGTGGGCATCGCTAGGTGGCGCTGCACAAATCCCATATAAAATCTCAGTAAACGCGAAACGCGTTCACGATTGAATGTGAATAAAAAAAACTCGCATTTGGCACTCGGGTAATCTAACAAAAGTGACATACCTCTCTACGAGTATAACAATGTCTATGTTGTATGCGTACTCTTATTATTGTTGTTGGTCTTGTCTGATACGCTGAAAAACCTACTTGATGGACAAAAAGTACGCATACTGAAAGTATTAGCGTAGTTTAGCCTAAATAACGTAATTTGTGGACCGCCCCTGGCTATCGGCCTAAACTACTGGACTGTACTTGATAAATTAAAATTTAAAAATAGTTCAAATAATAATGCTCTTATTCAAAATGTTAATATTAAATAGTATGCAAGGAATTATCAATAATAATGAATACCGTTGCATTTAACAAGCTAAAACAATGAACTCTTTATAACAATAGTGTAGTACCGTATTTTTAACCATTTTATATCCTTATTATTCTTCCAAATATCCAGTTACTGCCGCCCTAAAACTGTCACTTTGCAATATTGCCAATAGTAATTCATCTTGTCATTTCTCTTGTAAATAACTACTAATTTTGCAAAACAGTAACTTTGAAGTAACTTTTCTATCAAAACTCATCGATTTTTTAACAAAAGGTACTAAATCGAATTATTGAGCAATTCCTTTGCAATGTTGCTATTAAGACCATTTTAGGTCCCCTGATCTATATAATATGAACCTATAGAATCTAATGGTTCCTCTTTATAATCGATGATTAAAAACGATGACACTCGGCTCTGCTCGCCGATCACTGTCTTCGATCACCTTTATTTAACTACGAATGATTGTGTGGATGTGTGCAGCACGATGATAATAATTCGTGCCGCTTATAATCGATCACACGATCATCGTCGATAATGTACTTAGTGACTGTACTCTTCTTTAAATGGTAATTAATTAAGTCCTGCGAAACTTACGCCTTTGATTAAATTAAGCAGAAGTGAAACTAATTTAGTCTACACTTACGTTTGTATAGTAAAATGCGACTTACCCAGGTCACCACAATAGGTATTGATATCACGGAACTAACTGCAACTAACTCTGTATCGCTCGACCAAACGGAATGAAATCAAATGAATTATTTACTCTCGCCTGTCGCAGGCATAACTGACACAGTCGACTCCTGTGTCAACCAGATAATGTAACAAAATATGTACCGTGTAGTTAACTAATTTGAACTTTATTGCAAGGGAATAGCGCTGTTTGTGGACTATGTGATAAATGTTACAACGAAGGGAGTGAGAAGAAATACGATTTTATCTTAAATGATCAACAGATTACCTGCTATTCAATGGTCGCAAGATTAGGTACATATCAGGTAGAGAATAATATTTCTCCGAAAAGATTCATTATGGCTACAAGACTCGTTATATAGTTTATTGCCATTATTTTTTTTTACAGTTGTCACTTTTGACACACGTGTTTGACAGTTGAACCTTTATTTGTGATTTTTTTCAAAATGATTTTATTTAGTAATTGTAATGTTTAACATCTTAGTATATATACCCCTTATTTATATTTTTTATAAACGAAGTTTTTAGAAATATTAAATTAGAACCTGGATGATGAGCGTTTCTAATATTTGGCAGTTTTCTGCCTCTTCCAAGACTCTGCTAGAGCGCTGTTTAGCTGCTGCACAGTATGACAGTCAGAACAAATGGGTGAAAAAGTTTAAAATATTACAACCTGCTACAGATGGTAATACCCAAGCAGAAGTAGATACAGATTCTGTAGAATATATGGAAGTAAGCGAAATACTAGATGTACCAGAGTCAAAAAATACTGTAGAACAGCAACACATTGACTTTTTCCAAGAAGTAGAGGCTGATCCAACGGCACATTTTGATAAAATTGTTGAAATGTGTTTGCAAGATAAAAGTGTATTCAGTCTTCTTATAAAAAATTTAGCACCAGTATCATTACAGAAACTTTGCAGTCACATATTTTCCACTAAAGATGTAAAGAAAGAGTTCTTACATAGTTTTTATGAATATTTTTTACCGGTGTACTTAAGACAGGAGCACACTTGGTTTTCTTTGGATATATTGGTGAAGGCTAAGGAGTGGCATGGTGAGCAATATGGCAATCTTCTATTAATATTGTTAAATGAAAAAGATATACCAAGTAATATATTACAGGAATTTGTGTCTACTTTAGATCAAAAGGAACTGAATTGTTTTATATTGAGCATAGTAGACTATGACATATCAAATGAAACATTTTTACATAATTTGTACACAATATTCATAGCATATAAGGAGTGCCACAAGGATGAAAATATACAAAATTACATTTTAAAAAAGTTATCACAATTAAGTGATATTTGTTCCACCGATAAGAACTATGGACGTTTTCTATTAACTTATATACAAAACAATAAGTGCACAAGTAACTTAGCTGTCCTTGAGAAACTTGTGGAGGCACACAGATCAGCCTTCAAAAGACCATGTATAAATGCTTTGAGTAATTTAAAATAACTAATATCTTTTAATTAAAGAATTACATTCAGATACTTATTTTATTTGATATATTGTTAAAGAATGTTGAATGCATTATGAAGTAACAGAATGCAATAAAAAATAAAACACTCAAGTCCAAACTGCACACATTTATTTTGGTGAATTTGTGATTTGCAAGGTTCATAAGACTAGACATGTTCAAGTAGTGTGATCATTTAAAAGAAATGTATCCATGCATTTTACAATCAGAGTTTTTGATCCACTCAATTAGATCAATCTACTTGAGCATGTAAAGTAAAAAAGTTCAACAACCAGCCGGGGCCCGGGACTATTTACAGACAATAAAATGTAAAATAAATAACAGTTTTTGATCACATTTTTTTAGTATCACAGTTCAAGAAATCTTTTTAGTAAGACAATAGTTTTAGTACACAACAGATTATAATAATTTGAAAACTAAGCACCTATCCCTTGTGAAAAACTGGCAACAGATATCAGAATTAAACTTACAGAGAAACACATCAGACATTTCATTGGAAGAATAATGGAACACTTGGGAATCACAGAATTTGTTACGCGAAAAATTGTATAGTATTGCAAAATTGCATAAGAAAATATTATGATAAAGAGGGAAATAATTTTTTGAGGTTGTTACATCTATTTTAGAAGTACAATTTTGTTTTTAAACTCTGAATTGTTTTCTAAAAATATGTATTTCATACATTGTGTGCTTACGCTAAGGTTAAATAGTTCCTACTTATATTAAGGTAATAAAAAATTAAGGAATGCATATTGTTAGTAGGGTTGCCAGAAAAGTGTTAAAAAGCACAGGAAACAGTTTTATTTTACTTAAACAATCTTGAAATTCATACCCTATAAATCCTATTGCCATGTTAGAAGACATTTATTATTACTAACATGATATTTAATATTAAATAATGCCATCTGGCTACCCTATACAATACATAGCACAGTTATACAAAAGATCATTCCTTATTTTATGAACACTATAACTTACAATACTAATGAATACACACTAACATAGGCGGGATTGGGGATGGCAGACTTACGTTTTCTATTTATACACTAAAATAAGTCAATTAAACCTGTATAAAATTTTTAAAATTGTTTTACAACACAAAACATTGGTGGGATCAAATTGACTTATTTTAATACACAAACAATGGGATTCCAAAATCAGTCTTATTGCTTTTATTTTGAGATCTCTTTTTAGTTATAACAAGTTCTAATTTAGTTCTTACGTACCAGCTTTAAATTATTATACCTTATTATTAATATGGTTTTTTTTTCATTTTTCATTTTTTAAGATAGTATAATTGTATAACTAAGTACATTAGTATAAAAGATATTAATGCTTATTGCTATGTGTGTTAATAAAATATGTAAAATTAAGTCTTTAAATATCACCCTGATGTATTGGATTAAGAGTAACTGTAAACAGTCAAGAACCAAGAAGCATCCTAGTCTAAATTCTGAATAGTTTTTGAACACATTCGAGTGGCGTTAATGTTTGAGCACCTAATATAATAAGTGATCCTGAAGGGCTTGATGAATCTCTTCTCAGAAGTAATCTGAGAAGAGATTAATCAAGCCCTTCAGGATGTATGTAGTTTGGAAAAAATAAATGACTATTATTCATATTAGCTGTCAGTCAATTACAACATTAGTATAAAAGAAAAAAATGTGAAAGTTAATTAATCGTAAATAGAAAAAAAAATCGTCAAGATTGTGAAGATAAAAGTACCATAAAAATTAAAAATAATAGTTTGTAAAGCATAGTAATTTGTTGACAACAAATCATGCAGTAAAATAAAATGTTACATAATATTGTGACATGCACCATTACTTCTAGCACAACACGAGCCTAACCTATAATATCTGACAACCGCTCCCTACGATCAACATGCACTGGGTCAGAGCAGTGGGCCATCAATACAGATTCTCCAATTATTAAATTTTCAAAACATAATGAACATGCATAAAGAGCATCACCAAAGCAAACGATTTTGTTGTCATCCCGATACATTGTCATGGGATTCAAGACTGTGCTGGGCTGAATCTCAACGCCGGCTGCCACACATTTTTTAATATAAGCAGTTTTATAAATAAAATGAATTTTTTCACAGTGACTCTGGCTCAAAATATGACGAAGAAGCCCATTCTCACTAGTCTCAATGCATGTGCAGGGAATGCAGTGGAAAGATATATTTCTCTCCTGATCAAATTCAGACACTTCACATTTAAGCTGTATACTATGGACTTGTACATAAAAAGTGATACGTTCAATCGCAGCCTTTTGTAATAATGTATTGTACAGGCTCGTATCTCGAAAACTGTTGTAGCTCACATTTTGGTCGAGCGATTCAGAGTAGGCTGTGAGAGTCGTGGAATCTAGACTGAAATTACCAATCGATGACGTAATTGACTGATCCTGAGATTTGGATGTAAGACCAGAGTCAGACTGAGATGAAGAATATTGATGGCACTTGCAGTGGCAATTGGGACAGTCAGATTCATCAAAATCTAGATGTGTTTCATTGATACTGGATTCATTATCAGAATGAAATAGACCAATCAATGCATCCCTCAAGTCGGGAAAATCGTAATGCTTTATTTTTTTCTTTTGACTCATCTGTCTGTGGCTGTAGTTGTGTGTTGAATTGGTAAATGATTTTTTCTTTTTATTATTGAGATTTTCATGCATAAAATCATCTATACGAGTTTTAATTGACAGTAATTGTTTCTTTAACTTACATTTAGTTACGTCATTCTCATTTCCATTCAGTACGTTCCAGGAACTAGCCAGGCTCACCGACTTAGAGCTTAATCGGCTTAAAATTTTGTTTTGAGAGTTTTGTTCTACTTCTGGTACCTTCTCAAATGCCTTACCAATATCAATGTAAAATTGGAAGTCATTTAACAACTTTTTGGTATAGCACTCGAGCTCCTCAAATTTTAGCATGTAACCTTGGAACAATTTGAGATACTCCTCTTCATTTTTTTCTCCTTCTATATCTCCAAAAGACTCCGGAGTCACAGATGGAACAAACTGACTTAAATCCAAATTGGATTTACTGTCTGTGATCTCTACTTTTCTACACATTTTAACAGGCAATTTGGAAGGCACAGATATTTCAGAGTCGGAGTGCTCCGAAAATGATCCCAGCTCATCGTCAAACAACGAGATGTGCTCCTCCGATGTGGACTCGTACAGATCGAAAGATTTATCAAAGTCAAAACCTTTGAATTTCTCAGTAAAAATTTCGGAAGACTTACATTCTAGGAGGATATGCTTGGGGGTGTTTTCCTGATTGTTCAAACGGTCCATGGAGTGGCTCGCCTTCTTGATGTCTACTTTCAACTTTTTGCACCTCTTCCTCTTCTCCTTCGGTTTGAATTCCACATTGATATTAAGTATATCGGTGTCGGAGAGCGAGCCTTTCTTCGCAGCGTAATTTTTCAAAGATTCGGGTAATTTGAGGCTGCTGCTGTGGCGGGAGGTGGAGTCGGGCTCGGCGTGATCGTAGTTGATCATGATGGGTTCCTCGTTTGATGCTCGGGACGGTGGGTCGACGTCGGGCGTGTCATCGTTCGGAGTATTTTCCGCCTTTTTAAAATATGTTATGTTGGAGAACATCCGACGTATCGCGAACGCCATTTTCTATATATTTTCTTCATTCACAACTGGTTTATGCTCGCTGCAAGAACAAAGAGAGATGTAAACAAAGAAGTCTCAGTCAATATAACAACAAAGCTAAATGAACACGCTACCAAAAGAAGTCGTTTTCAAACTAATATTGAGAAGCAAACATTTTACAAAATTTAACTGTGTGTGAAGTAAGGAAACTATAATTTACCTTCATCCACAAGAATCAAAAGTACCCAAAATCAAAATACCCTGCAGATTGCAGAACGAGGTCACAAAACTATTGACATTTTGTTTTTCACCATAGAGTATAGACAATTAGACAATCAACAGCTGTAAAATGTCATTTTATGAAAAATGTTGCCGGGCTGTAAGTTGTAAGCATAGAAAACGATTACTCATATGGTTGTAACTTGTAAGTTGTAAGGCCGCTTAACCCCTTGACCTTATATACTAATCTAGCTTTGTCATTAACTCATTACTCTAAAGTTTTTTCAAGAATGCGAAAATTGGAGTTGTGTGTTTTGTATTTTTATTAGCAAAATTTGAATTACTTGAGTTTTTTGAGCTGCAGCAATGGTAGATAGGTAGATACAGTACAGCTAATAGCCGACAAAAAAGACTTTGGCCTTGATGATGTAAAGAAATAGTTTAAAAACTTGTTGTTGTTGTTTTCCCGCTTTTACTTGACATTCGCCATAGTTAAATAGCCGTAGCGCCATATAAGGAAGAAAGAACGACAAAAATTATATGTCAAAGACATATGTGTTTGTTGTCAACTTGGCCGAAATTTATTATTTATGCATTCTTCAAGTACTCTTAAAATTACGAGTTAGATAGTAATATAATTGCTTCTACAATAAGATTTGTAAGTTAGTTATTTGTAGTCTATAAATCTATTAATTCGTGTAGAAAGTTTTCTAAAAGCTTTGAATTTGAGTTTATAAACTAAGTTTTAACTTGATCATACTTACCAGTTGTTAACCTATTATTGAGAGGTTGCATTTAGTACCGTGATTCTAGTAAGATTTTATTACACTGTACATGCAGTAACACCTGGCATTTCAAGATACAGCCTAAACTCTAAATCACTTTTCAGCGTACAAAATGAAACAACCAATTGACGTGGAGTCTCTCCGTTCCGAGCACGAGTCAGACGAGCAGTGGGAGGTGCGAAAGATGTTCATGATCGAGCATAAGGACAACTTTGAGGAGGACGAGCTCATCACACTGGCACAGCTGTTCACCAACATTGAGTTCCTAGGCTGCAGGTGAGCTTGTCTTTTCCTTGATAATGTAAAATTCAAGCTACTAGTCATAGTAAGACTTTATTTAATATCCCTGTCTCATATGCAATGCAAACTTCACACTTTTATTTGTGATTAAAGTTGTTGACAACTTGAATACTTTTTTTCTTCAATCTTCCACATTTGTAGCAAAAGTGACTTCCTATTCTGCTAAACTCTTACTTTAATTGCTTTCAGATATCCTCAAGAAACCATGAAAAGGATAGCTAAGTTGGCAGAAAGTGTCAGTGCCAAATACCGAGACAGCAGGAAGAATAAACTTAAGCGCACATTTGTTCAAGCCAGTGATGCTGCAGAACAGAAGGCTAAAAGAACGTTCACTAAATAGATTTAGTAAATTATTTAATTTTAGGTTTTTGTAGGAATAAGTTAAGTGATAAGCAATTAAACAAGAAGTAATATTATGATGCCACAAATATAAAATTACATTCTCTTTACTCCATTTGCTGAAACTTTGCACAAAACTTGATGTTAAAAGGTAAAATTGGTATAAAATTTTGTGTCAATTTACTTTGCGTACACTATAAAAGCAGTTGCAAAAAAGAAGTGTGATAGTAATTTATTTATGTGCAAATGAAATACAAAAGATATATAAGAATAATAAATTGATGTGGAATTACAATAAAGCAAATAAAAATGTATGACACTTTATTAATTAGTATGAAAAGATACAATTTACATTAAAATAAAACATATTCTCTGAGGTTGTGTTATTTAAAGATCTAAGTACTGGGGCACAGAGGCTCTTTCAATTAGTTTTCTCACTATTATGGGTTCCGTGCGCAAAATGCTATTTTACTTGACATCATTGAGTGAATAGACTTTTGAATTGGTTTACATGGAATAAGCTCTAATTGTTAAAATGCAATCACATTTACTCATCAATTAATTTTTATTAGTATTTAAATATAAGTTGTCTTATAAATAAAACTACATCTTTGGATCAATTTATTTTATTTTATCATGAAATCACCATTGAAGTAATAGATCTACAACATGTGTCTTGTTCTGGTTCAACATTATGTTAAAGATACTTGGCTGACCCGAACCAAAATGTCAATAAAGTCTGTGTATGAAGACTAGAGGTTATCAGTCAGGGGTAATATATTCAAATTTCAAGTCCAATTTAAATCTCATCAATTGACAACCTCTGTAGCTCAGTTGGAAAGGGCTTTGTAGCTCAAGCCGGGGGTTCTAATCCCACTGACATGACAAAAAGTTTTTCAATGCTCCTGGGTCTTGGGTTTGTTTTGTATTAATTGTGTATTAAATATGTGTATCATATAATAATAATTTTATATTAATATATTTCCGTTGTCTGGTACTCGTAACACAACTTTACAAGTCCATCAGGTGCTTACCACGGGACCAGACTGACGTGGTATGAAGCGTACATAGATATTTTTTTTTTAAGATGTATAGGGGGCAAGCGAGCCGACGGGTTACCTGATGGTAAGCAACTGCCGTCGCCCATGGACACTCGTAACGTCAGTGTGTGATGCGTTGAGCTAGCGACCGGTCGTGCTCCACTTTACACGGGCTGCAAATATTAAGTAATTAATATTTTTGCGAATCGCGCGGCACGTTGCCGCTGCACGTGACCATGGCGCTCGTAGCCAACGACTTGCTGGCGTTCATCCAGCATACCATAGACACTATGGACGAGGTCAGGATCATGCAGATCGGTAAGTCTTCCTCACCAGCGAGGAAATTTGTCAAGGGAAGCAGCTGCTGTACGAAACGTACGAACAGAGCGCGAACATGCCGTCGCGACGAAGAGACGGTACGTAAAGGAGTGTGCAGGACATCATCTCCTTGCTGAGGCAGACGGCTCCGGACGAGGTGCCGGCTTTTGTGGCGAAGGAGCTACACAAGCTACCGCCCGTGACCCTGGACCACGTCGACGTCGTCAGCTTGCTCAAGGACATCAGATTCCTGAAGGAGGAGCTGGCCGGAGTTCGCGGTAGATTGCAGGCATCAGAATCTACCATCAGCGATCTACGTAAGGAATTATCGCAGTTAAAGAGCGGTTATTCAATATGTAGGTCACCTGATGCCGCAAACGTCACCGTTCGTCGAGGCGCGCAAGCGATCGGTTTCAGCCCGTCAGCAGTTTCG
>JAOTAV010064807.1:0-14274 GCA_026546445.1 Cyclargus thomasi | reverse complement strand
GTGCTGTGTTTCGTCCAGTAAGTAAGTTTACCTGTGGCCCAACTTCCCTAATCTCTATTCCCATTCCCAAGCGCGTGTGCTCCATACTGGCTAAAAAGCAGAAATACGCATTACCCCAACATTATTAAATTTACAATATACGACTAAACGCACGACCCTACGATATATCGTATTGCATGACTACCATGTGACCAACATCTACAAACTATATAGAATCAAACGAGAATCCCGCCCTCCCTAGTGAGGCTACAATCGTCCTCAGACTCCTTACCTCCTGAATGATCCGTATTACGGCCCTTATGACGATCTGCAGACCACACTCATGAGTGGAGCGGAAAGCGAGAAGCTGCTACCGTGATTAATAATAATCAAAATATGTATGAACAAGTTTATTGCGCTACTATCGTCAAGTTAAATCAAAAATTATAGTATACATATTTAGATCGAATGCTTTTGGAAACAGCTTAAGCACGAACGAGTTACTGACGCACAAGAATATATCTGTTATAAAATCAGTATTTATTTTTTTTTTTAAAAGAAAAAAAATGCACATTCAGAATTATTAATAAAAATATTTTTTTTATTTCTCTACTCATATCTACTCAAATCAAAGTACATTCGTGTAATACTCCAAGTAGTGTATATAATACAGAGCAATGAAAAAACATTGGAGGAATCCAAATTGATTAGGGTTCTTAC
The DNA here is from genome assembly GCA_026546445.1 of Cyclargus thomasi. Classification (NCBI taxonomy): domain Eukaryota; kingdom Metazoa; phylum Arthropoda; class Insecta; order Lepidoptera; family Lycaenidae; genus Cyclargus; species Cyclargus thomasi. The sequence continues at coordinate 13,575 of JAOTAV010064807.1, read as the reverse complement.
GATGTTCACACTCGAGCGGTGATTCAGTGGATCAAGACGATATAGGAATCTTAAATCCGAAGAAATGGAAGAAAGGTCTTTGGCTGGCCGAAGACATAAATAAAAAACTGAACTATTGCCCAGTCCGCACCTTAATTTTAAACTACATGTCATGAAAATCACTTAAAATAAACATCATCCATCCCGGCTAGAATACACCAACGTGATATTCTCTCTCTCTCTCTCTCGATTATAGTCATTATTGTCGATATCGACATACTATATCTCCACTCTCTAACATACGTACGTTGAGAGATAAATTTCTCGTTCGTAGACTAGCGTCGAAAAAACCGTAGACACTTCTCATAATATCAAAATCTAGACTAAACTCGTAGTAAAAGTGTGTTGTCATGTAAGGTAGACAAAAGTAGCACAGATTAAAAACTAATCACAAAAATTATCTTCAATTTTGTGATGATGTGAATGAACAGTAAAACCAGTAAACGTCGAGTAAACGTGTAGATAAAATTATTACGATGGTTTATCTGAGCCCGGCATTTCCTGCCAGGATAAACCATCTTGGACATGAAATATGACTATTTCATGTCTTCAGGACATGACTGTCCTGAAGATATCAGCTGACAGCCGGATAATCCATACCGACATTATTGAGAAGTGTGTTTGTCTGTCGGTCCTTCTTTCACGCCCTAACGAAGCAACCAATCGACTTAATTTTTGGTATTGACTTTCTCAAAAAGGGAAGGTAATACAGGCTAACTTACATTTCGAAAAAACACCACACCTTTAAAGGAGATAGTAACAGTTTTGTATTTTTACGTCCTTTACGTCTACGTGAACCCGGGAAGAAGCTTGTTCACACTCCGCTCCGCCAGTCTCAGTTCTTGGTCCCAGCACAATGTCATATCTGCGGAAACTTAATATCCCACTAGAGATCGACCATTGTACTCATCACGATATTACAGTTTAGCACACATGCCATGCCATGCCACAAACTTGAAGCGGTTCCACGCCATACTGCAAACCATGCCATACCACACTCAAATTCATGCCACAGATTAAACATTCATCAAACTTACGTCTTTCGTATACTTTTTTCTAACAACAGTATATATTATGCAGGTATTAACTAAAAAATCTCTACACGATACGAATAAAAATGCTATAGTGTGTGTTTGTCTCTCATGTACAGGGATTACTGTGAAAGTAGTGACGTGAACTGTCCCTTACAAATCACAAAAAAGTGCCTTGCTTCTTTTACAGCGAACTCTATATAACGGATACACACACATATTATTAAGATGACTTACTTAGCTCTTTATATATTTCGACTGAGCGTTTGCAAATATAATTTTCGTAGGGGATTCTTAAATTTTATTCAAATGCTTTAAAAAAATAATATTACGCTGGTAATCTGAATTCTGATAGTGATATAATCTGTTAGTAGTAGTCGATAGTCATCATAATTTCTCTGTAGTATTGGTCATTTGTAATTACGTTTTGTGAATTATTTAATACGCTTTTAGTAAATTAATCGACATTCATGTTGATAATATAGTCTGATAACGCTAAGTTTGGATTTTAAAAAAATCTAAAGTTTCTAATTGTTTGCGTATACTTGGTAAACCTAAAAAATGATTTTGTGTTAATTTTCTCCATAGCCTCCAGAGATATTTAGAGATTTTTTATCGCTATTGGTAGAATCCTTTATACCGATAGCGATAAAAAACTCCAAGTTTTAAATTTTGCCTTTGGGAGGTTAGTAGGATAGTAAAATTTATAAAAATTTTCTCCAAAATCTATGATCAGAAGTGACACTAAATTTAAAATAAGTTACTTAACTAGGCAACACTCTATCTTCGTGCAAAAATTCAGAAAATTTAGAATTTTTTGGACCTTATCGTAACACCTCAAAAGTATCGGTTTATTATTACAATTAGTGCGATTAGCCTATGTTTTTGTGCCTATGTCATTCCATAAATTAAACAAGCGATTGCCCAAGGCTTGGCTCGTGTTAAGAGTATATTCCTGCGAAATTTTTATTAAAATCAATAAAAAAAAATCAAAATCTTTTTATTCAAATTAAGTACTTTAAGTACTCTTTCTGAACGTCGAGACTACGGTGCCTACCACCGGTTTGGGAACTAACCCGGCGAGAAGAACCAGCGTAAATAACTCGCACGGGACCATCTTTTACCTAAAAGATGGAAAATAAAAAATAATATGTCTTAAAACTTATTTAATAAACAATAATTGTTTTAAATATATAAGTAATTGTAAGTCAATGTAAATATTACAAACTATTGTAACTTATTTGTAAAATAATTATAAAAAATAAATAAAAAGCAAAGTTACATAAGTATTGTAAGTCAAGGTTTTAATTTATATAGAAGCGGCCTGGCAAGGAGCCATTCTACTCACAAGATGTGCTTTTGTTAATAAAATCATTAACTTTATAGTACGGTTTAGCACACAAACGTTCTTTTACGACTTTTTTAAACTTATTTATAGAAAGATTTTGGACGTTTTATGGGATTTTATTGTAAAGACGTATACATTGACCCTTAAAAGATTTACTTACTTTACTAAGCCTGGTAACCGGTAAATCTAGCTTGTGCTTATTTCTAGTGTTTGTACTGTGAATATCATTTTTAGATTTAAATTTACTTAAATTCTTTTTAACGTACAGTACAGTATCCAAAATGTATTGACAAGCAACAATTACAATACCTATTTCTCAGATAGGTAGATCCCCTCATTTATCCTCTTGGAGGTAGAATTTATCAAAAACCTTTCTTAGCGGACACCGTAGTAACACCTTGCTGCATGCAAAATTTCAGGCCAATCTGTCCAGTCTTCGTGCAGTGGTTTGGACTGTGAGTTGATAGATGACTATATAAGTAAGTGAGTTACCTTTTAGTTTTATATATTTAGGTAATGTGTTTTCCTCGATGTTCTTGGCATCAGATTATTGGAGGATCGTAAACCTTAAAATAAAATGGATCTGACAATGCTAAGGCACTTTGGAAGTTTTCAGCACCAACTGTTTGCGGTAAAGTTACTGTAAATAATCCGAAAGAAAAAAATATCAATGCAAATGTATATAAGGATATACTTAAAACCGATTCTTAGAGGAGTCTTTGAGTTTTTTGTAATATAATAATAATAATAATTTGTAACTCTTTAGTATTATAGGTAAGCGTTTATAAATATTACCGTTCATAAAACAGGTGGATTCAAGTTAACCCACCCTCGGTAGGAAATCCACAAACAAAGAAATTTCCTGTACCCATAATATTTATGCGTTTTCATAAAACTTTGGCCACAACTCAAAAACGTAGCAATAACACGATAATTTAGCAATGCAGGTTTCATTAGAGTCGTAAACCAAACACAGAAATTCGAGAAAGTTCCGTAATATTCGGAACAAAGGCCGCAAATTGGCCGAAGTAACTCGTTACAACAAGTTAAGTCGCCTGCACAATAAAACTTGGCGTTTAACACTTTCTGCGGGGCCATTAAAAACGAGATTTTACTTGTTTAGCGCGACAACGTAAACGTTTGCGAAAACGTTGCGTACGAATTAATAAAAATAACAATAATAAAGTTTGTTAAGCTTTTACGAATGTATGTATTTGAAAAGCTATACTAAAGTCACAGTAAACGTAAAATCTCTACAATGCCGTCAAGCGTAGTGACAGGTTTTATTCTCAAATATGCCTGAATTAAATGGTAAATAAATAAATATATTTTTTTAATTGATCGAATAATAGAAACGAATTTCAGAAAACCAAACAGAGACTTCTAAATAAAAATGATTTAAAAGTTATGTGTAGTAATTATACAAACTAAGACTAATCGTAATATCCAACCAAAATTTTCATTCAAAAATGCTATATCATACTGCAATAAAATATTTTGTGTAATAAAAATTATCCTAAGAATATATTTATACTATTTTTTTAATCACTGCAATGCAATAAAGTGAAATTAGATATATTTTTTTAACCCGTTTTACCCACTCCTTATTAGGGTCTAATAGGATAACCACAACTCATTTTGTTAGATCGACCTACACTTAAGTGATACGTGCCTAATAGGCATATAATTGTAGTTCGAGGGCCTGTTTCAGAATAAAAAGGTTCTTAAACTAACATAAGCAATACATTTCGCATATTTAATGGCCAGACGTTGTTGCGTAGGTAATGAAAAAAGTCAGTCGCCTGGTTCGGCAGAGATTTGTAGCTTCGCACTTCCCCTCGCTAACTCGCTGTGACAATCGTGCGCTTATGTCGTCCATTCACTAGTCCTCTGGATTACTTGGTCGGTTATGGTGATTGGATCTGTATTAAATAATGTTTCTTTCTATATTTCTATTATACTTTTTTCGTATTATGTTCTTTGAGGATTATAATATTCAAATGTTTTCATAGCAGTTTAGTCAACAAACTTAACATTAAGAATTATTATAAGACGTGTGAAGCCTCTACGGTTACGCACCTCATTGTATTGTAATTTCTAAAATTGCGTTTGTATTTATTGTTTATTAGATGATGTCTGTAACTCCGTTGCGCAAAAATTCGTTTATCGCGCGGGAACCGGGATAAAAAGTACTATGTCCCTCTCCGGGACGCAGAGTTCTTTCCATTTCACTAAATTTCAGCAAAATCGATTGAGTTGTTTGGGCGTGTAGTTTATAATGTTAGTATGGATGTTCTAATAACTATGAATTAAATCTTCTATGAAATGTTTTTGTAAATTTTGGATCAGATTGGACCACGGGATCGCGTTCCCATACTAACTTTAACAGTCCTTTTTACCCGCTTAGGAGACAAAACGAAAAATCCCTTCTTATTAATAACTTTCGTCAAACGGAAAACACTCTCCTCAAATTTCATGTTTCTAAAATCAATGGTTTATATTTAGGGGCAAGCGAGGAGACGGGTAAACCGATGGAAAGGAACTGCTGTCGCCCATGGACACTCGTGACATATGAAGAGTTGCAATTGCGTTGCCAGCCTTTATGAGGGAATGGAAATAGAAATAGAGGATTAGAGAAGTTGGGTTACCGGTAAATTTACTCACTGAACGAAACACAGAACAACGCCGTTTCACGCCAGTTTTCTGTAAGGCCATGGTATCACTCCAGTCGAGTCGACCCATTCGTGACGAAGCATTGCTTTCCCAAGGCAATGAGCATCCGTATTATCTACTTGAGATCGGAAAATGTCTCATTGTTACACGCCTTTACCCGGGTTTGAACCTGCACTCTCTCGAGTGCGAACCAAAGGTCTTACCCACTAGACTACGGACGCTCTAACACGAGTTGAATTTGAACTTCATACAATCAATGTTTAATGAGAATTTCATACCTGTGTTGCCTAGGGGTTCAGGACTGAAAAGCTGACTTACGCCAGCAACGCCAACCGGTATATACGAGTAAGTGGACACGCCGATGCCGTGTCCAAACAGTTTTTATCTATTATCGCCATGTCTACGACTCCATGACGTAGTTTAGGATCTGCGGGAAACGCTGACGCGACGACCTCGGGGGGTAATAAATGTCCGAACCGGTGCTTTAGGGGGGCATTAGTTCGGACACGCTACGTGACTTTAACGTATGTATACAATAAATGCCACCATCTCCTGTGTAAAAGGGTGGTTCGTGAGATAATGTTTGGAAAAAGCCGATTGTAGGCCACAAATTTGTTGGATTTATGCTCTATGGTTTGTCTGTTATTTTATTTTAAATCCGCATTTTTTGGATTTCATCGAAATACAGTTTTTATCGGACGAAAAAACATACACAAAATTCAAAATTAATTAGCAAGCGTATTGTCCGTGTTTATAGTATAAAAACACGGGAGACGCGCGTTCGCGGCACAGTCGCCGCGCCATGTGAAAGCTCTCATTCTAGCTCATACATACCACACGGCACGGCGACAGTACGGTAACCGTGTGCATGTGAAAAAAAGTACTTACGATATATTTCCCCGTTTCATTTGATGAGGCTGTCGCACAGGGAAATGATGGACGCGTCATCGTGACGTCACCGTGACGTCACTCCTGTCCATCGGCTGTCCGTCTGTCACTCCTCTTCACGTGTGAATTTGCGTTTTAATTTCACGAACACTGTTGAGAGGAAATTCCATTTGATATAATTTAACACCAAGGTTTGCAACTTAATTTTTTTTGGTTCGATATAAAAGTAATTTATATTTTTATAGTGATATGTACTGGCAGTTAAATAAAAGCTGATTAACAGATATGTCAATCCATAGACATAAACTATTCTAGAGCATAAGGTAAGGTATTTCTGAAGACAACAATAAAAAACTTACAGTTAAAAAAAATCAAGTTTTTTTTTGACCGCGTTTACGAAAAAAAAACAAACTACTAATACGCGTGAAGACACATACAGAAACAAATAAGAGTTATTTCGAACGTCAGCTTTTACCTACTAGTAAACTGTAAAGCGTGATTTTCAAACACATAATATTATATCCCCTGGCGTGTACCCCACTAATGATTTCCTTTAGCACGTTCAGATACATTTCCTGAGCGACACAAAACATAAAACAATTCGAGTGCCCTTTATATCCGCGACGCAATCTCAGCCAATCCCCTGGCGGATGAAATGCAAACTACAACTTCCATCTTAAATCTAAATAAATATTTATAAAATAGGAGCCACTCGTGACTTCGAGCGCTCCGGAAATATTCATTTTGCCGTGAATAGAACAATGACAAAACGTATATTTGTTGTTGGTGTCCATTGAAGGTCCTTTATTTTAGAACTTAAGAGGAGCTAGGGCAGTTTTCCATGAAAACGTTGTCAACTGTTTCCTCCGTAGATAATACCAGTAGAGTTATATTCATTTTAATAAATATTAATGACCACTATTCGCGTGTCCCTATTTTTCTTTTTTTTTTCATAATTTAACTATTAAAATAGATATGGACGTTAAAAAACCTGAAAAACTGGCCAAATTTTTCGCTGCTTTCAAACATCCAGGACACAAATTTGGCTAAATTATATAAAAAAAGGAAAACATAAGGACACAGCTTAATCCTTTATTTAATTTTTTATGAAAATATACTTAAATCGGTAAAGTTTTGGAGATTTGAATCAGGGGACAACGCGTCGTTGATTTCCTGTTCTCTTAAAGGGTTTTTTCAATCCAAGATGCTGTTGTCTCTATCGCGCTCTTCGGTCTCCCCGGCTTGTGATGTAGAGACAGCAATAGATATTACAAATTCCTATTTTCCATTTCTCTAGCCGCTGGTGTATCCTCTTAAGGACAGAAGAGTCGCAAGTGCAATGCCGGTATTTTAAGAGATAATATGCTTTAGGAATAGAGGAACCGGCAGTAGGGAGTTGGGCCTCCGGGAAAATCTGTCACGACGAAACACGGGGCAATCATATTTCATGCCGGTATTCAGTGGGGCCGTTGTATTTTTCGGTCGTGCCGGCCGATTTATACCGAAGTGTAGCTTTTGCACCGTCCTTAGAAAAGATTACTATCTAATTTTTTTATATAATTTTTTTATATATTTAATGAATATGACTAGAAAAGCTTGTCAAGTGACCCGCAGAAATTCACATTAAAAGAGGTGGTTTTAGGTTCATCTATACATATAGCAAACAAGTGAAATTGTCGTATCTATACAATTAATATTCTTACAAACTAATTAATGTGGGCTTAGGAACAGTAATAGAACACAAACCGCTAAAATAAGTTATCTATTTTTAATATAATTCGAATGTTTTTTTTTATTTAATAGCCATTAAGTCTAGGCAACACATAGGATACCTTTTATCTCGGTAAAATGTACGACTTCCGTGATATAAAAATTTTTGCGCAACGAAGTTGCGGGCATCAACTAGTTATATAGAATAAATACATATTGTGTGATGATAATACAATTTATAAAATTTGTACTTTAGTTTTGCAACTAGCCTTTGTCCGCGGCTTCACTCACGTCCTGAAAAAATAGGAATGTTTTGAGAATATGATGTATTCCATGACACTCCATGATTTCAACTAGGTCTATGCCTAAAATCAAGTCGATTGGTTGCTTCCTAAAGGCATGAAGGAAGGAAAAACAAACTTAATCACTTTCTCATCTATAATATAATTTAGGTTAAGTTTTGCATTCGTTGGAAAAGTCTCGGGCTCCGTGAGGTATGTAGCATAAATATCAGGAAAATTTTCAAAAGAAAAGTTACCACGCGGACGTAGCCGCGGGCAACAGCTTGTATTTTATAAAAAAGTTAGAATGTCTAATTACAAATTACCGTATAAAACAAGCTTTCAATATCGTGACTGAAGAAATAGCTTTGTTTGCGCCAACCAAACGTTGTATCGGAGGTAAATATTTGTTTTAAGTTAACGATACTCTCATATGTAAACGTGGAGTTTCCGCAAAGATATCTTTGAGGAGCCAGTGTATTTTTATTCTGAATTGGCTGTTGTTCGATACAAGGATTGTAGACTTACTATCACAAACGCTTTGTCAGGATAGATTTGAAATAAGATTGAATGTTTCTTCCATTCTCCTTCCAGGCGACTTTTTTATGCTTTCAAATACAGCTAGGTAAAGTGTTATCCTAGTTCTAGATTACGTAAAACATTTCTGGTAATATATTGATATGAAAATAGAGTATTATTTGCCTCATATAGATAACAGAATACATTTTATTTCGGTTGAATGGTGTATAAAACAGTATACCTGTTTATTATTTAATATTAAATGATCTAATTACAAGTGCACAAAGCCGTTGGTAAATGCTTGTGTTCAACAAAAAGTTAAAAGCTTATGTCTGTATAAATTGATGTTAGTCATCACATTATCACAATATACAGAACTGACAGTAGACCGAACACAATCGTACATTTCAAACTCAAACTTCAAACTTTATTTGCAATCAAGTAATTATTACTTCTGAACTAGCTTAGCCAATGCGAAATTTTGCATTCGGTCATCCAAATGCTTTGAATCAGTAAAAATAGAAATATATTAGCTCGCGCACTCTTTCACTCTATTTTCCGTACGGAATAAATCCTGTATTTAATACACTCTCATATCTGAATGCGAAAAACTATTTCGGACACCTAATACGGAAAATGTACTTTTACGGCCATTCTTAGGAAAATTTTTTAGAAATTGAAAGCTTTGATGTAATGCTTCGCTGTGCTTGCTAGCAGCATACACCGAGTACGCTTACCACAGATTTTTCAGCATGTTTGAATTGAAATTCGGCATACTGGTCCTTGTATCTATTGTAATACTATGGTCCCACTTGTCAGCAACAGTCGCCAGTAATTCAGGGACAGTGGGCAGTTTATAGCAGTAGTGACACTTCCAACTATATCTCAGTGCTTTATTGTGGCATGGTCATCATTATCATTAAACACTATTGGCCCAAGAGCTGGTAACAATTGAAGAAGCGAATAACTAACAATAATAAATCTTGTAATTTTCATTTCATTTTTCGTTACCTAGTTTGTCTATCTAGCTATACATTGAATCCACGTCATTTTAAATTTAAATTATTTTTCCAGTCCTAAAGCGACCATGTACACAAAAATCTGGAAAAATGTTAGTTATCCGCTTCTTCATTATGTCTTCAATTAACGGGAAGGCATTTGAGGCAAGTTTAAAAATTCGCACATACAGTCTCCTACTACACAAATACTAAAGTACAGACCTAGATGGTGAGTAGCGGTGTATCGTTGAGTCTTAATTTTTTTTATTATAATTTTTTTTCCCAAAAATATAATAAAACTTTGACTAAAACGTCTGGCATATATATTTTTTAAATAGGTACAAGAACACACTAGTATTAATATTTATGGTCGTTTTATCGTTCACAAACATCCAAATGAACTTTCACATCCAAACTTCCATATCAATACTGATATTATAATTGGGAGAGTCTGTCTGTTACCTCTTTACGCCCAAACCGCTGAATCGATTTTGCTGAAATTTAGTATGGAGAGACCCGGGAAAGAAGGTAGGATACTTTATGTTCTGGAAAAATGTACAGTTACCGCGCGAAAAACGAATTTTCGAGCAACGGAGATGCGGGCGTCCGCGTCATCTCGTTTATAATATTAATACGATTATAATACCTGTCTCGTCACCAGGATCAAGTCTTGACCTGCGAGATCTGGAGCTCACGTCATTAACATATCCTCTGAGGCTGTCAATTTCCGTGATGCATATTAATCGGGATAATTAAGTTGGTCCCAGTATCACGGTGATAATCTACAACGTTACTCGTAAAATGCTGTACCTATGTTTTTAGAGTTCGCGAGCTATAAGGCAGAAACGGAATCATTTGTAATAGATCTATCTGTATATCATAGGATTTTTTTTAAAGTGAGTGTAAAAAGACATGTATTCATTATGCAGTTGGGGGGGCTACGCTATTTGGTCGGACTATGTCACAGTCCGACCAAATAGTGACATAGTCATAAAAGCCGGAAATGCGACTCTTCGGATGTTACGAGTGTCCATGAGCGACGGCAGTTGCTTTCCATCAGGCAGCCCATCTGCTCGATTGCCCCCTAAATATAAAAAAAAAACTATGCTTTCATTTTGCTCTACGCCACCACTGCAGCGACGACATAGACGCTAGACCAGTGTCAGTACAAAATGAAACCTATCGCCTAGATCATAAAGGTGACGGCGGGCGATGGACAACCGACCTCAGAATGTACGTAGATGTACTATTAAAATAAACATACATACTCTTTGCCTCATGAAATTTCCAGGTTGTCGATAAACAAATTTCCGCATGAACGAAGCTACGAGCAACATTTAGTTTGAAACAAACAAAAGGATTGATACCCCGTTTAAAAAAAACTTGTATTTTTTATCCAACTGCCATAAAATACAATAATATTTTTGCAAACGGCAAAATGTGCACGGAAAATCGTTTAGATTACAAGTTTTAGTTTAGGCAGTTTGTAGCAATATTTCATCCTGTTTTATTCCGTATCTCGCTGAATGCAATCCAAATCTGTACAATGTATGTAAAATCGTTGTTGGTTATCAATTTTGCAAGCGTTTTTGTTTGTTGATTGTATAATGTATGCTCGCAATCGGTAAGGCAAACATAACCGATGTAAATGTATAAATATTAAACGCGTTGTTTATAAAACTATTTACTCGACTCTGACGTACAGCCTTTAATCAAATTTTATAAAGATTCACATTTCCTTCCTTCCTCAGTTGCCATCTAAAAAGTGGCACCAGAAAAAAAAGTTTAAGCGTTATTCTGCTCCTAGTTGCTTGGAGATCGCGATTTTAACTTTTGTACGATTGTGAGCTTTAACTCATTAAGGTAAGTTTTGTGTTTCGATACACTTGAATATTGATATAAGTTGTTTTGTGTCCGATAGTCTGGCTACCATTATTTTATTCAATTTTGGAGGGATCTGTGCAACTTATTAATTTTTGATCGAAGCTATCAAAGAAGCTAATTCTTATCGAGATAGCGAACCTTAGTAATTCAGTTCTTTCTCGAAATAACTCACTGGATTTAATAGGGTTTTTGGCTTCCATTTTTATTTTATATAATTGAAGACATAAGTGTAAGAAGCAGGTAACTAACATTTAAAAATCTGTCGGTTTATTGCGTAACTGAACGCTTTAGGGCCAGCAAAATAATTTTGAAATAAAAATAATTTTAATTACTAATAGCTAATATACAGCTAGATGTCTATTTACGCTAGATAATATAATAGGTAGGATATAAGATTAGTTGCAATTTCATGGGGAAAAATTGTATTTACCCGAATGTTGTAAAATATTACTTCTTCCATTTATGTCTTCAATTAATATTAATGCATAAAAAAGATTGATATTTTTATGCACATACTACAGTTAGTTAAAATAGATCTGTCTCGTGGTCCATGTTTCTTGACGCAGTCACGCTTCCTTAGTTTTATTATTCGTTAGGTCAGTTCCATGAAACTACCTAAAGGAGATAAAAATCTACTCCTTTTCTCACTCGAAGATTTAAATACGCAACTGAAGTACCAATTACCAATAAAATGCTAAATCGTAATATCCTATTGTTGAAATTGAAAAGCGAATAACGATCCAAATGGTAAAATATATTTTAAACAAAAGGCGCTTGTGTTTAATCAGAAAGTGTTCAAACAAAAGATGAAGAACAATATGCGAGTGACAAAACCCACAACTCTCGACTCGGTTCGTACTTGGTGGAAAGTGTTGCCATTATAAATTTGTAGCCATCATGTATTTACGCCATGCTGTATGCTATCTAAAATGGAAATAGAAATATTGGCTAACGAATTACGAGTAAATATTTTTTCTCAGAAATAATTACAAGTGACGACCTCTGTGGCTCAGTTGGTAAGCACGTTGATAGCTTAAGCCGGGGGTCGCGGGTTCGATTCCCGCCGACGGAACAAAAAAAGTTTTTCAATATTCTTGGGTCTTGGATGTGTACTAAATATATGTATCATATAATAAAAACCTTAAATATACGTAAAGTATAAAAGTATTAAATATATTTCCGTTGTCTGGTACCTGTAACACAAGTCCCTCGGGTACTTAACACGGGGCCAGACTTACGTGGTGTGAAGCGTCCATAGATATTTTTAATATAAAGCTGAATAGTTTGTTTAATCTCAGGAACTACTGGCCGGTATAGAAAAAAAACTTTTTGTATTGGTTAGTTCATTTATCGAGGAAGGACTATATAACATCATGCTACGACCAATAGGACCCTAGCAGAAACCAATAATTGTTGTACAAACAGGATAATTTTGAAGTTTTACGCAGACTTAGTCGCGGGCAACAACTAGTCTGCCGCCCGCCCTAAAAAGGTCACTTTGAAATATCGCTAACAGTAATTCATTTTGTAAGTTTTCTTGTCAATAGCTACTAATTTTGCAAAACAGTAATTTTACAATCAACTTAAATTGATTTTGAAGTAACTATTTCATTAAAATAATTCGACTTTTGATCAAAATGTACTAAAACGAACTGTAGAGCAATTCCTTTGCAATATTGATATTACGACCTTTTTAGGTTCCCTGTTGTCTGTTATAAGTTGACTCCTACAATAACGTCACTTCTAATAATGAATTATTTATTTCTAATTTTCTTCACAAAAACAATTTAAATAGTTGTCAATTTAAATTAACCCAATCGAATTTGATATCTAAATCGAATTATACTAAAAATAAATTACGGCCGTGATTTCCACGAGGCCAGTTTTTCGAGCAATCGAATCGAAAACGTTTGCGTCTTGGCTAAGGCCCCAGGGCAGCAAAGTAGTTCTTTTTTAACTGTCTCGGAAAACTGATACTGAATTGTCAACTTTTACTTAGATTACTAGCTTGCGAATTAAGAAAGTTTCATCAGCACGAAGCCAAATAATAACTTGACAGCTCCCGGGTGTTTTTAGTGAATCAAAATTATTATTCCCACAAGCATTGTAGCGGTACCCACATTAAGCGTAATAATTCTGCATCGCGCTATCGAAGTTTTCGAAACACGGCGGTATATATACGACAGCTGAAATGTATCACGTGG
>JAOTAV010064796.1:0-14283 GCA_026546445.1 Cyclargus thomasi | reverse complement strand
TCTTGGTCTTGGTCTTGCAAAAACGCAAGAACAAGACCAAGACTGCAAGACCAAGACTGAATTTGGGCAACACTAATTTTAAACAACCTTAGCAAAATGACAACAACAAACTTCTCCCATGTCAAGTATTTTTTGATGCTAGAGCTTGACTTTTAAAAGGCTAAGCGATTGGACACGCATTTAGCTGCACCGGGGAATCACAAGTGCTCAAAGTTTTATGTGTACATAAAGTTTGTGAGGCGAATGTGAACGACCATGCGCATTTACTTCAAGGAGACTAGAGTCAAACCGGTGAGTAGGAACGACAGACAGACAAACGTTTTGTTAGAACAGGTATTTGGAAGAAACACACACTATAAGTAAAACACCCACTAAAAGTAAATCGGCACTAAGTGCCAATTTACACTTAATTTAGTTAAGTTGCGAGTTAACTTGCGCGATCGGCGAGTTTAGTTTTTTGACGTTTGAACGGTAAAATAGAGTTAAGTTGTAAGTTGTTAATTAAGTAAGGCTTAAATAGAAGGTGATCCTATTTTTTGGCGAGTTAAGTATGAAGTGCCACCCCTCTCGCGTCTCCCGCGCCCTGCCAACTTAACTCACCAGCGTGTAGACATATTTAATTTATCAAAAATTTTAATAAAATAGGTATTTAGTTGAGTGAAATATTAAATGTAATTAGTTTGTAGGCAGTAATTGAGCAATTTATGGAGACTCATCTTGTTATCGAACCAGAAACTTATGATTACTTAACTCGCCTACGTTTAAACGTCACTTAATACTTACTACTTAATTTTTAGCTGACCGATTTGTTAACTCGCTACTGTACTTAATTAGATGTAAACCGGGCCTTATAAAGAGTTCATAGTGAACTTTCACTAACTCGCACCAAAGTCTTAGTAATAGGTCCCGTTTTTACCTTTTGGGTACGGAACCCTTAAAATTATATTGCTCACACAAATCACATATATTTTGCTTTAAGCGCTGCTACTTTTACAGTGAAGTCTGTATGAGGAAGAAATACACACCCTAGAGTATTATCACTTTAGTTACACTCTGTCTAATGTCCCCCTTATGGCAAAAGGCGTCCCCTTTTTTCCTTCCACAGTTTATTTTTTTTTAACATGTGTTTATTAATTTTCAGCGTGTGAAAGCACCGGAGTGCACGCCACCATGTCGCCGCGCTCCTTCGCGCGTCGTCCGCGCTCCCGCTGCGACAGACGCCGACGGTGAGTGCTTACCTTTATCATCGAAACCAAATTTTTTGAATTGCAATTCTACAAAACATGAGCTTACTCAAAAGTCTCGTACTTAAACAAATACTTAACATTCCTAAGTAAGGGTCCATCCATAAAATACGTCACACGAACTTTATGACCTTACAGACCCCAAGGGGGGTGTCACAGACTCTTCAGTCCGAGACCCCCCTCCCTAAGGTGACGTCACAAATTTGCAATGACCAATGCCCCTAATTATGATATCATGTTCGCTAAGTCGTATTATTTCACAACAATTTTCACTACTGCGAAATAATTTAAAAGTAACTAATAACGGTCGAAGTTATTTAAAACATTTCTAGTTAGTCGTGTGTCCACTTATGCTATTCCATAATGAAAAACTCACGTGTCTAAAATTACTTTTAATTTGAAAATATTTAACGTCGATGCTATGATGGATGTTGCAGTGAAAGCAGAGCAATATGCGATTACGTAATATTCATTGCTGGCGGTATATCAATGTTGTATAATATTAATATTTCGTGCATAATCGAATTTTATATCGATTGGGTTTTGGTAATTTATTAGATTAGAGCGTCCGTAGCCTAGTGGGTGTGAGATCTTTGGTTCGCACTGGAGAGGGTGCAGGTTCGATCCTATACCTTCGATCAAATATTAATAAGATGCACAGATCCCTTCAAAATAGGTAATATTCATGATTTTTATTATTGACGATCTCTGTTGGTAAGCGCGTTAGTAGCTCAAGCCGGGGGTCGCGGGTTCGAATCCCGCCGACGGAGGAAAAGGTTTTCAATTCTCCTGGGTGTTGGATATGTATTAAATATGTGTATCATGTAATAAAAATCTTAAATATGTGTATAGTATATAAAAAGTATTAAATATATTTCCTTTGTCTGGTATCCGTATCACAAGTTCTTCAGGTACTTACCACGCAACCAGACTGACGTGGTGTGAAGCGTCCATAGATATTATTATTATTATTATTAATATTTATGAATACTAGAACTTTGTAATTTGTATTTATTTAAATAAATCTTTCGTTATTGAAGAACGATGTACTCCAACCAGTTTTTTGATAAAATTACACAAAAAATAATACAAAGTTAAAAGTTGTTAGTCAGAAAGAGAAATCCGATATTGACTGTGACGTCAAAGTCCATAGGCTGCACACAAAATTCATACTAAATAACGTTTTGAGAGAAAGGGATGGCTAGAAAACTTAAATCGCTAATATCTTACTTATTTTTCAATAACATTCATATATTTTTTGTTATTCTGGATATTTTTTAGCCCACTATCATAATAATTTGCCCCCCGTCATAATCGCCGGCAACAATACACCACACTCACATCTGCTTATAATCCAAGGATTGATCGCAGATAATACTCAGAAAGAAAAAAAAACGAGAAAAAAAATTAAATAAAAAAACAACACAGATTATTATCGTTTGTTCTCTCACTGAAGTTCTGCCCCAGAAAGCCTCTTTAAAAACCTTTTAGAAAAAAAAAATAAACGATACGTTACACAGCTAATATACTACTTTTAATAATAATTTGTTATTTGACTAAAACATTGTACTTCGAGATATTTGCCTGATCGTAAATTTGTTTGTTATCATAACAGCTTTCCTCGTGGGTTGTTTATAAACTGTAAGCTAATGGACGTAAACAGAACGGGATAATTTGTTTCGCCGGATCCTGGACTATATTGCGTTTGTATTAGCCAGTAATTGAACCGGGATCCTGGACTATAAAGTGCGTTTACAATTGCTTGAAATATTGCAGCGATTTACCGCTAGGCGCTAAAGAATTTGACGCGTGGTCATGTCTTGCATTTTCCGCACATTTTTAAATGTAACTTGGCTGTCGAAGATACAATTTGTCTAGAGTACCCACTGCCCCGTCGACGCAAATGGAATTGGATATCAACGTTATAATTTGACAGAGACGGACGTGCCACGGGCGTGGAAATCGAATTACTTTTTTCCACGTGAACGACGATCATATTTGTGCTATAGCTTCACCACAGGAGCCAGGACGGGTGAGAGAGTATTACCACCATCAGCGCTGACGGCCAACTGACAGAGTAGCGTGACCGGTAACCATGGTAACGTCCCCTGCCGCGCCGCGCTCATATCCAAAGAGCGGTATATCGCTTGTGGTCAAACTATAAGTCCGGTGAGGTCTAGTGTTTGTTGATACATGGATTTAATCTTGGTTATGAACATGGTGTGATAAGTACTTACGCTCTACGTGAATTAATCTATATATTAATAGGTACGCGAGCGGAAAACTTTGTACCCCTTTTGACGTAAGACGCGTAGATGTAAAAGCATAAAAATTTTCCCAGTTATAGTTGATATGGAGGAGGAGCGTGGAATACCAATTTTATTTTATAATATGCTTTTATCTTGGATAATTTTATAAATTAAACGCTACGCACACTACAATATTTTGACATGACACGATAATTTTTGTTTATGAGTGAAGTCTGTGATTTTTTTTTTCATAATATTGAATGGACTGGTAACGAGACCTTTATGCCAAATTGGAGTATGTGATTGAATTGGGAATAGATTATGTTTAATAGCTCGTCCATGATGGATTTAAATATTTATCAGTATTTATGGTCGAGTTGCGACCACAGGACGGCGTCTCGTAGGTTTAAATGTCGCACGGGGACCGTGTTTTTCTTAGAACAAAGCCTTTGTCCTTTTATATCTCAATTTACTTATTTATCCATTGGCTACCTAATCCATTAAAATCACTGTTCAGTCCAGTTGTTTAAACCTGCAGACGACAGACAAACTGACATCGGACACTTTCGCATTCACATCATTAGTGTGGATTATGGGATTACCTAATGTTGCTTTGTCCAAATAAATATTTATGATGAAAAAAAGTCACTCAAATAATGGAAACAATTCGAAATTCAAACAATTTTCCGCGGGCGTTCTCCCGCGCCATCCATATAACTCCTCGCAAAGGATTCCTTCCAGAAGCACCGATGTTGCTATGCCAACGCGTTTATGTAACACCCTGCGGTTTATACTTAAAGCTATGTAATTGAAGAAATGCTGAGCTAGCCACAATATTTCAAGTATTCCCAACGTAAATTGTGTCGTAATTTTTGCTTTTAGCATTTGAAAATGTAAAGAAAAACTGGAGGAGGTTTTAAAACCTTTGAGTTTATTAAAGTTAAAACTTAGTCATAGAAAAGAGAAAATTAATATTTTTCGTTGCCAATGCTAGCTAGCTGTAAATAACTATTTATAGCTAGCTGTTGCCCGCGACTGCGTCCGCAGGAAACTTTATAAATTATCCCGTTTTCACAAATTTTTTGATTACTGTTCGGCTCCTATTGATCGTAGGTCGTAATGTTTATGCCTTTCTCGATAAATGCACTAACCAACACTAAAAGAATTTTTCAATTCTGAGCAGTAGTTCCTGAGATTGGCGCGTTCAAACCAACAAATTCTTCAGCTTTATATTATTAGCATAAATCAAACGTTCACGTCAAGTTTCTACAAAGTTATATACAAAGTGGCGGCCGGTTAATAAACCTCGTTAACATTGTAGTAAATTGAATTAGGCTTACTATTATATTCTAGTCTACATAATATGTTAGGAAGAAGCGAAGAGCTTGGATCTAATATTATTATGTAGCACAATATGTTCGCGAAAAATCTTGACAATCCCAATACGGGATACAAAATAATATTATCTTAAGACTTAATAGTCCGTATTATAGCTTAATCTATCTATATATATAAAAGAAAGTCGTGTTAGTTACACCACTTATAACTCAAGAACGGCAGAACAGATTTGGCTGAAAATTGGTAGGGAGGTAGTTTAGAGCCAGGAGACGGACATAGAATACTTTTTATCCCGTTCGACAGCGTTCGAATTTCCAATAAAAAAAACACAATCTGCTTATTTATTGCCATTAAGGCGGAACAAAGTTCGCCGGGTCAGCTAGTAAAGAATAAATACTCTTTATCCCATCCCCGAGACTCGAAGAATCTTCATACCAATTTTTAGAATATAGAGAAAATCGGTCCAGCGGTTTGCACGTGAATAAGCAACAGACGGACACACACTTTCGCGTTTATAACATTTGTTTGAATGTGGATTAGTTAAGTTAAAAAATTTTCGTTACATCACAGCGCTTGCAAAATCGACTTGTACTCATGTCTTCAATTAAAGCTTATCTTAATTTTTTAATCTAATATATAAAATTCTCGTGTCACTGTTTTCGTTGCCATACTCATCCGAAACGGTTTGACCGATTTTGATGAAATGTTTTGTTCTTATCCGGTGTCTATGAGAATCGGCCAACATCTATTTTTCATCCACTTAAATAATCCGGGTCAGCTAGTAATATTATAAATGTGAAAGTTTGTGAGTGTGTATGTTTGTTACTTCTTCACGCTTAACCGACTGGGCCGATTTCGATAAAATTTGGCATGGAGCTAGCTGGTATCTTGGATTGACACACAGGGTTCTTTCTAATCTCAACTAAGGCACGGGTAACGCTGCGGGGCACAACTGGTTATGAATAACATGCCGAAACATGCCAAAAACATAATACCTACGTCTCAAGTAACCTAAATAATATTATAATGGAGACGGATGAACTTGAGAACAATTCAAGGGGCGTTTAAGAGTAAACTTCACTCGTCCTTTGTGGTCCTGAGTGTGTTGAGGGCCGTTAAGGGCTTATGTCAAGAGCGCCAGGAACTTCCGACTTTTGCTTCTACGCTACGATGGATAGCTGTGAATCTCACCGTAAATCATGAAGTAGGTAAAATGATATGTTTTTCACATAAAGACATCTAGTGGTGACGCCTGCCAATCCGGTGTGTTAAAAAAACCTGCTATTATATATATTTTTTATATTGTTCATACTATAGTTTATTGTGCAATATTTCTTGTGTGTAGTTGGATAATATGTTGTAAATGTTTTTGTGCTTGTCCTGTCTTTAATCGTTGGGTATATTGTAGTGTCTTTTATTTGTCATACAGTGTAACGGGCAAAAGAAGTGAATAAATGTTTTTATTTTTTATTATTATTATTATTACTATTTTCCGGAGTTTTATTCTATGTCTTTCGTCGAGGTTTAAAGTTTTGCGGAAAGGCAGACATACTACCGCAACCATGATATTAGCTTATAGAATTATAGGTATAGACTGAAAACAATTTTTTATATTGCTCATAAAAAAAGAACCGGATCGATCAAGAAACATTAGTTATTAATCTTTATATATCTTTATATTTATTTTGACGACCTCTCTGGCGCAGTGGTTGAGCACTTTGGTAGCTAACGCCGGGGGTCGTGGGTTCGAATCTCGCCGACGGAACAAAAAGTTTTTCAATGTTTCTGGGTCGTGGATGTGTATTAAATATGTGTATTGTACAATAAAAATCTTAAATATGTGTATAGTATAAAAATATTAAATATATTTCCGCTGTCTGGCACCTGTAACACAAGTCCCACGGGTACTTACCACGGGGCCAGACTGACGTGGTGTGAAGCGTCCATAGATATTATTATATATTTATTTTACACTATAAACTGCTGGTAACACCGCGGGACGCAGCTATCGTTGAATGAAGATAGTAGAATCAGGTTACTCATCCTAATTTTTCCCCGCCTCTAAAGAGTGTTTGAACTGTAACTGGGTCTGACGTCACTGTTTCCGCAAAACACCACCACAACACACACACAGGTTCAACGATCTCACAACATAAACACAAAAACAAGAGTATTTGATGTCTTACACAGAATACCAATACTTCTTTAGGGTCGAAAAGAATGTAGTCACTCGTCACGAGCATAGAACCAAAAGAGCGGAAATGTTATTAGTTTTGTTCGGAAAAAAATCCGCCCGAAGCCACTGCGCTCTGATTGGTCGCGAGTATCGGAGTACGTACACGCAGGTCTCTTATTGGTGCGTACTGTTTTAGTTCGAGCGTTAGTTGGTTCGCGGTTAATTTATCAACGCCAAAAAACTGATAAGTTTTGGACACGGAGGGCTCACATTACTTCTCTATTGGTTATATGCTCGATGCTCGTCATATAGTAACTAAAGGCTCTCTTGTACATCTATCTTCAGATCTTCGCTGTTAGCGGCCGCGACACATAAAAAAAAAACGCCACTTAATGACATAAGCCATAGGTTTCCTTTTCTAATGATATTGGTCTAGCTGCCCGTAACGTCGTTGCCTTGTAGTGACGTAAAGCAAAGTGAAACCTATATAGGATCGGAAAAATGATTTCAAATTGGAACCAAGTAGATTAAGGGCCTGTTTCACGATTTACTGATAAAGTTTCTGTTAGGCTCTCCACAACTTTTTTGACAGACTCTCCATACAACATCTGTCCCATAAAGTTGAGGATAGACTATCTGTAAGCGGTGAAACAAGTGTACCCCTACGTATCTAGCACTCATAATAAAGCAGGTAAGATACCAGATTTTTCAAAATTTTTTTAAGAAAGAGGTTGTAAAATATTTCCGACATAAATCCAGTCTGAATTTGGTATATTAAAAATTATTATCGATCATGGTATCTATCTATGAATATTAAATAAATAAATATTAATAATGACATTGAAATTATGATATGCAATATTAATATCTGACTGGTTCAGAGTATTAAAACGACGACTTGAAAAATGTAATGTTATCTGTCGTATTTATTCACTCAGATCAGATAAGTCTATTGAACTTTTCGTGGAAAAATTTCAGGCATTAACCTTCTTTTGACTTCGCTGGTGAGCTGTGTGATTATGGAAAGTGCAAAATACTGAATTTAATTAACTGGTAACCTAACTGGTACAGTGTTACCATATCTCAGGATTTGTCCTGAGATGTCAGCATTTTTGACCTTTTCTCAGGATTGCGGGCGGACTTGGCAAATCTTAGTATTTTAATATTGATTACAAAAAATATAGTACATTTTAAAGATCCCTTTATTTTAATAAAGTGTTTAACAAACATTAAAAACCAATCTAGCAAGCGAGATTCCCTCGCGGTGCGTGAATTTCATAAGTCAAACAATAATTATTTTAACAAAAACGATAATTACTCACATTGGTCTTGTTCGGGGGATAATTATTAATAAAAATATTCAACCTCTTTGAAATTCGGCACATTTCTTCAAACGTTTATTTATACCTGCGGAGTCGAATTAATAGCCTTTTTATATAAAGTTTAAAACAATTCTAAAATGTGACCAGACCAACATATTATAACCTCCTCCTCCTTTTTGGAAGTCGGTTAACAAGAAAGGTCAACATACGGTGCGCCCTATGACCTAGAGATGATTCAATATTCGGTGTCTATTATGATGTTAATGTTAAGGGCTATTGACACTTGTGAATAGGGTTTTTGTTCATGTAGGCTCACTCCTTGGGAGGCGGGTTTTATTTTCGTTATCATTCAAGAGCAATGCCGTCGACACATGCGCCCGCGCAGGTCAGTCTAACACGCGGGATCGGTGCGCGCTGTTATCCGTTACAGATTTAAAAAGTACAAATATCATTTCAGTCGGCATTGTAAAGAACATCCTTTGTAGTGTAAAATTGAAAAAAAAAAAACAAATTTCGTTCGGTTTCGAAATTCGAAATAATCCGATGCGCCGCGCCGTTCGATATTGAAAGTGAAATTGTACATAAGCGTAAACACCGAGTGAATATTTGGCAAAATGCGACGGGAGTAGTTTCTTTTTAATTAGCGTCAGGAATAGAATGACTTTTGCTTCGAGTGCCAGGCATAATAGTGTCACGTACCAGTCTTCTACCCACATGTTTGTTTTTGCGGGGTTGTGTTTTTTTTTTGCCGGGTTATTTTCGATTGTTTGTGATATGTGATTGAATATGGAAATGATTGTGGAGGAGGGACCTATAGTGGTGTCGTGGATCGTCTTCTTGGTGCTGATATGTCGGTGTTACTACAGTATTGGTGAGTTTGTTACATTGAACACACGAAATAGGCAAAGTCGTTGAGAAGTTTTAACTGATGAAAATTTCGTTGTGTATGTAATAGTATAAACCTGAAGGGCTTGTTTGTTTGTTTGTTCGGAAGCGCTTATCTCAGGGACTGCTACTGGC
Organism: Cyclargus thomasi; assembly: GCA_026546445.1. Lineage (NCBI taxonomy): Eukaryota > Metazoa > Arthropoda > Insecta > Lepidoptera > Lycaenidae > Cyclargus > Cyclargus thomasi. Next base: position 4,934 of record JAOTAV010064796.1, on the reverse strand, counting down.
CAGATTTAATAAAATCTGTTTGTGATGGTTGGTCCATGTATCGAGGAAAGCTAAAGGCTATAAAACATCATGCTACGACAAATAGAATCCGAGCAGTAATTTAAAAAAAAAAAGTAAAAACGGGAGAATTTATAAAGTTTTACGCGGACGTCTAATCTCTAAGTTCTCACCTAGGAATATCCATAAAACGAAAAGAATTTGATGATAATGTTTTTAATAAAAGTATACGTGGAAGAACCAGAAAACTAACATTTTTACAACATCGAAGTTATTTCTTATTTTTCTCTTAATTTTTTAAACAAACTAACCTGCATTTGTTTTATTTGAAATTATTTTTCAGCTCCAAAAAACTACTTACGCAAAAAACGGCAGTTTTCAAATTGTTTGTAATCCGCTTCTTCAAGTTATGCCTTCACCTATTTCGTTATATGTGAAGCGTTTTAAGCAATGTTGTGAATATTACTCTCATTGTTATCTGAAGCTTACACACTATAATGTGACGTCAAACGCGCTCGTGCTGTGTTTCCCAACTCCGTTCCCCTTATTCCTTATCGTTTTTACTCACTATTTCCACATAAAAGGTCGACAAAACATTTGCAACTCTTCTGATGTTACGAGTGGTCATTTTTGGCATAGCCTCAGCTGAAAGGACGGAGAGTATAGGGAGACTTTTCCACGCGAGCGAAGGCGCGAGCGTATGCTTGTTTTTTTTATATTAATTTTACGTATTACCTGTGCGACATAACTAAGCACATGACGTTGACAAAGTAAGTTTGGAAAAATGTAAAGAAACAAAGCAGAATGTCCAAAACCAGCAATAGAAAACTAGCTAATTGTCGCCGACACAAGCATCGATATTTTAGCTTATAGTTTTCTGTAGCTGTTTTATGGACATTTTTTTTGTTTTTTTTTCTTTTAATTTTTTCCAAAATTACTCTTTCAAAGTCATGTGCCTAGTTAAGTCGTACAGGCTATAATGTTGTATTCAATTGGCATCGTTTATTTATAATGATGCCACTCCGTCTCTGATAATGAACGTGAGACGGTGTCAAGGTGTCGTGTTACACAATGTAGGTGTGTTTCGCCAAATTTAACTACACGTCGTTGATTATTATGTACCATGAGGGAAATTGGAGCAGCTAGTTGACGGATCTACGTCATTCGGTCGGAATATGCCAGTTCCATGTGAGTGTTTCGTCAACTGGGTTTGAAACAACGCGGCCAACTTAGGAAATCTACTTCTGTTTCAACTTCCCTGATTGTACGGTCTACTTAAATTGCCTGCAACTTCATTCGCACAGATTGGCGTTTGATGCTAGAATTTGTGATTTTAGCGAGGCTTTTCTTGCCAATATTATAAATGCGCAAGGGTAACCAATCGTCTTGATTTTTCGCATATATTTTGTTGAAGCGATGGAAAGGTATTTTTTGTCTCAGAAAAACATTATGTACCGAGAGGGGCTTCAAGGATATAAGTATTTTTAGTATTATGTATTTTAAGGGTCTGTTTCACCGCTTACTGGTTAAGTGTCAGCTAAGCTATCCACAGATTCTCCATACAACATCTGTCAAATAAAGTTGTGAATCTGTCAAATAAAGACTACGTGTAAGCGATGAAACAGGCCTTTAGTATAGTATCTGTCATCTTAATTTATATCTCGGCAACGAATGTACTTCCATACAAATTTTATCCGAAATCGTTTCAGCTTTATACGCGTGAAGAGCTTGCATTTAAAGTCACAAAAAAGTCATGTAAAAGTATATGAAACGCAACAGCCCGTCACAGTGTGCTCTTTTTTACTATGGACCTTCGAAGTCTGAACAACTTATAGTTATCAACCAAAAGCGTCTTTGTATTAGAGAATTTCCACTTGACCTAATTAAGGTACGATCATAACTATTTTTACACAGAAATGCACTCACTTTCAACATTCCCTGCCACTTGTGACGATCTTGGACCAAACTCAGTTCTTCTCAAACATCAACACTGATATTATTGCCGCGGGAGAGCCATGCTTCGGCACGAATGGGCCGGCAAGTCCGAAGTGATACCACGGCCTCACAGAAAACTGGCGTGCAACGGCGTTGTGCTGTGTCTCGTTCGGTGAGTGCGTTTACCGGTGGCCCAACTTCCCTAATTCCCTATCCCTATCCCCATTCCCTATTCCCTCATAAAGGCCGGCAATGCATTTGCCACTCATGGGATGTCACGAGTGTCCATGGGCGACGGCAGCTTCCCGTCGCCCAGGTAACCCTCTAAATATTATTAAAAAAAAAGGTAAATGTCCAAAAACAGAAAACCCGACTGCAGCTTGAACATCAAGTTATATATATTTCTAGAATGGCTACTTAAAGCTCTTTATTTCGATACCCTATTTAATTTAAATGGGCAGAAAAAAAGTTTGCAACGTCACAATTATTTTGACTTAAAATCCGCAATTTTTGTTTTTAAAATTTTTTAATGTACTCAGTGTCACTTGCGCTATCAATAAGAATCTAACGATACCTCATACGTTAAAATCCATTAAGCCGTTTAGGCTGCAGAACATGCCAAACAATCATACTTTTGAAAAATATAACCCTTACGGCGCAGTCGGGTGAAACCTAGCGTCGTATTTCCCGGGCATGGAACCTACTGTAGGTCACGTCAGACACCTCGGCGCGGTTCAGTCGGCGGTCGCGCGTGGGTCGAATCTGTCCGCGTGTCGTGTCGTCACTCCTCAATCGCCCGTCATGTGTCACTCACCGCCCGCGTGATCTATCGAGATGTGACGTCAATGCCGTTGTTCCGAATTTGCGGATGCACTCGCAAAATTATCACGGCTTAGGCGGAGGTTACAATGTCTCTCTGGCATCAGTTCAGTCCATCAGTGTAGTCTGGAATGACGGGAGAATGATCGTCTGAACGGTCGATTGACGGACTTATCATTTTTATTGACTTTTTTCAGATTCTTTCACATTTCATCAGTTTACATTCTTCCAGTACCACTTTAAACATAACTTCCTTCGTTTGTTATTAAGATTGTTGATCTAAGTTAGTAATTAAGTTTAACTGGCGACAACAAAACCAATAACTGTTCTATGTTCTCTCCCAAACTAAATATCTCCAAAATCTAGTCTAGACTCAAAGTCCAGATAATACACACTTTTGCATGTTCAATATAAGTATAGGTTTTCATTACATTATCGTGTTCCTTGCGTTTGTAAAAAATTCTCGGTTGTCTGTGCTGACATTTATTTGAGAGAGAAATTCCTAAATTTCTTGTGGATGTCCGCATGTCAGTCGCAATTTGATGAGGCGTAGCATTTTTAACCTAATACACGGAGGCGTCGTGAAAGACATTTTCTCGCTAAATATCTTCTGAAGGTTTTGAACCATAATTTGCGCGGTATTTTTGAAGCTAAACCAAGGAGACAATGCATTTTCCAGCGTATTATCTGAAATTTTTAGCAAAACATTTTTCAAGGTGATTTCGCGTTTAATAATGTGGCGACACTTCGATGAGAATCTTTACTTATGATTTTAAGAAGATTCATTGTGAAATATGTGTAAAGCTTAGATTAAAATCAAAACACAATTTAAAAATAACGTTTAAAATTGACTAGGGGATGTCGAAGTAATTTTAATATGTATAATTAATGTAAACTACAAATACTAATTTTAAGTTTTGTCTAAAAAGTACACATACCGTTTAGCGGCCAAAAGATGATATACGTATTGTATTTAAAAGAACAACGTTTAGGTTAAACTAAACTAACTGTACTATAATTTTACCAAGCTTTTTATACATAGCTTGTGTAGTTTGTGATGAGGATGATTATATTTAAACCAACTTCATGTCGAGTTACACACAACAGTTAAAAGGCCAGTTAATTGCGGTGAAATGTGTCGGTTGGAGTGACCGGTTAGCTTCTTTTGTCAGCCTGTACTGTAGTAGTTCTTTGCTTCATACAATTTGTGGGGAACGTTGTAATTGTCGTAGCTTTGCTTTTTAATGTTCTGGGTCTGTTTTTAGTGTACTGGATGAAGCCCGTAATTCCGTTGCGCTAAGAACGTGTTAATCGCACGGGAATCGTACGTTTTTTCGGAAGTTTTGAGTATCCTCCGGTCTCTGGAGAACGCGCTCTCCCGACGAAACACAGCGCTGTTTCACATCGGTTTTCTGTAAAGCTGCGGTATTTCTTTGGTCGGACTTGCCCGTGGGTGTCGAAGCATCGTTTTCCCACAGTGAACGTCTGTATTATTTTGTTATATGAGATCAGATAATGTCTCATTGATACGCATAGCGTTGGTAGCGTTGGCCAAAATAAACGGCGTCCGTCTTGTGCGGATTTTGTAAGACATTTTACAATAATTATTTCGCAATTATAAAGTATACAGCAATAATAAAGTACCTATCTAAGACATATTTAGCATTCGATTTTATTTATTATTTCACTACAAATTAACAAGATTTCTTAAGATAGTAATTAAAAATACTTGATGTTACATATTTTTTTTGTCGTACCTATTAATACTACGACAAAATCCTCCACTATACGACCCTCGTACACCCTACGTGTGCGGCTTTTTTAGCCAAATGTCCGGCCAAACCCTCGACTGTCGAGTGTAAACCAAAGGCCCCGGCTTTTCTAAATTTCTTTATTTATAACGCTTAAGTTCGAATCCAATCTTTCAAATCAAAATTGAATCCAATTCCCGAACTGCCCTAACTGGTATGCATTTCAGGGTTTCCAGTTTCAAAAACTGTTTTAAATTCATATAACGTGTTATACTCCCCTGCACGACACGACACGACACGAGTCGACATTAAACTATAACGCATGACATTCGCCCGATACGAGTGGACAGAAATTATAATAATAATAATAATAATATCTATGGACGCTTCACACCACGTCAGTCCGGCCCTGTGCTAAGTACCCGAGGGACT
>JAOTAV010064795.1:0-39636 GCA_026546445.1 Cyclargus thomasi | reverse complement strand
GCTTTAGCACACAAACGTTCTTTTACGACTTTTTTAAACTTATTTATGGAAAGATTTTGAACGTTTTCTGGGATTTTCGCATGGGGACTTTGATTTGCCAGATTTAGCATTCGCCGTAGCAGTTGTGACGGTTCTTGGTCTTCTGCCACAAAAATCTTGCACGTAAATAAGTTTCATATAATTATATCTTCAATTTACAAATTTAATAATTTGATAGTTATTAAATTATAGTTAAAGAACTATAAAACGTCCTCTTTTTAGATTTCATTTTGTAACTTGAATTATTTACAAGGTTTTATTTAACATGCATTATCGGGAGGAAAATAAAAGACAGATTGAAATTTTATTTAAAATATATTTAGGTATTTTAGATATCACCAAAACATGTTAACAAAATACACGTTAGTTAGAAGTCTTACATTTTTATTTATCATAGGACACAGTCTAATACTATAAAACTATTACAAAACATTTTAGTACTTTTGCATAAATGACTAGAACTTACAATATAATAATGACTCAATGTCATATTGTTGATAGTTTCAAAGGTAATAACATTATTGAACTTTTAATTTCAATTAACCTCTTACTAATAAATAAATTTACATTTATATTCAGTTTAAATGGCAGTTTTGTCTTTGTCTGTCAAGCGATTTTTCCAACTTATCAGGTATGGCCAAGAGTAGGGGAATATGCGTGTAAAACAAAAATTATTTAATGCAAATTATTATTCTTGTAGAAAATATATACAAAATGAATATCTTTTAGTCCACTAGCATAATAATTTGGAGAGAAATGAGTAAGATATTAGCGATTTAAGTTTTCTACCCATCTCATTCTCTCAAAACGTAGATTATTATCAAATTTGTATGCAGCGTATAGACTTTATGACGTCAAAGTCTATTTTGGATCTCTCTTTCAAACGAACTATTTTAAAGGTTTATAACTTTGCTATTTTCAGTTTTATCAAAAAAACGAATTGGGCTTCAGCTTTAAGATCTTTTATTTATTAGTAAGGGAGATAGTTCTTATACTTGTTAAAACTAATGAATATAAGATACGTGGTAGTATAAAAGTTATAAGTTTTTTACTCGATCTTTTGAAACAGCATTTTCAACAATATTACTACCTAACAAATTGGAATTTCATATAAATTTAATAGGCAAATAACTACACAATGATAAACTAAATGCAAAATACTAGACTAGAATAACTACTTTTTTGTGCATCATAATAACAGAAAAATAATAAACTAAGTTTATGTATAATATATTTTTAAATATAAGTACCCACCTGCCAGTTTTTAAATTATAAGTTACAAAAAAATCTAACAGAACCAAATATAATATGTAATAATATGTTAATTCATAATTGTAAGTTGCTTGGTAATGAAAATGATACAATTTTTATAGGTAGGTATGTAGATAGAAATGAACTGAAACATTATATTATGACCTTACTTAAAAATATGAATAATGTATTCAATGAATCACCACAAAAATGATATAATTTGACGAAATTATGTATGGTTCTCCTCTAACGATTGATATTTGAGTGGTGATTTTTAAAGTTATAGGTAAAACAAAAAGAGTAATATGGATTTCTTATCAATTTTAGAAATCTGTTACTATAACACAGTATTTTTATCACAATTTACAAATACACGACTTAAATAACTGTTTAATTAAGCCATAGAATGTTTTGTTGTTTGATGACTTAAGGGCGGTTTACATTATTTCAATCCAGTGTTCCAATCCAGCACTGAATTATTACTGGAATAAAGTAAACGTGCAATGCACCGAATTGCATTCCAGCGCAATTATATTATTTTTGTAGAAGTCCAGCGCTGGTTCGAAAACTGAATTGGAATGATATTAATCCGCTATCACAACGTAGGACAAAACATTATAAAGCGTAGCATACAGTGTAAGTATGCATATTTTTATAAGGGGGAAAATACAATGTAATAAATAGTGCTTCAAAAACACAGCAATTATGTTTTAACTTTCCAACCTTTTTAGCGATCAGTGAATCACTTGGTACAGTTAAACCATTTTTAATTTATATAATAATTATAGCACTATGCTATAAATTTTATAGGAAATAACATATTACAATATATATAATAGTCAATAACCACAAAAACCTTAAAACTTTATTAAAGGAGGCACAGTCCACCAAAGACTAAAGTAGACCTCCTTTTTAGTAACTTCCATAAATACTGAAACTTATAATTGCTATTTACTAATAATTGGTCTAATATTATTGACAAGATATCAACTATCTTGTCTTGCCTGGGGGTTTGAAAAAAAATTTTTTTTCTAGTTATCTATTATCATGTTCATAATTTACTATTAGCTGTTCATAATAGTAATTTTAATATGACTGTTAAGGAAATAAAAACATATGTAAAGAAGGAATACTAGTAAAAAAATATGGATACTATAACATTCTTTTGGTGAAACTTTAAAAATATCAATAATAAGAATGGTATATTAGGTATAGCTTAGTGAAATCGTTGTTCGTTTTAAACATACGAAAATACCATTTTTGTGAAAAATCAAGCACCGACAGTATATTTAAGTAAATCGGACGGGGCAGTTTCAAGATTGGCTTAATTTAATTATTTTTATAGTTTTTTTTAATAGTCTACAAGTACGTAGAGTGTGAGTCTTTAAATTCGAATATTTGTTCTTCATCTTCGTCAATGTAAGAAACGTTATTGTTATCAATGATTAACGTAGTCACTGTTATTAAAATAACTTAGTCTAAATTTGAAAATAATACCGTTTTTTTTAATTTGGTTTATAATACAATACCTCTTTTAGCAAACACATTCGATGATTTAAACTTTAAAGTTAATATTTTTTATGTAGTTGTTCCATTTTATAAGTGTCTTATTCTATAGGCTGAGTAAATACTAAAATACCCTGAAAATTTTGAGTAATAAGTTAAAAGATAAAAAGTGTAAAACATGGGTCAATAGTTGTATATCCCTTTTTAATTCTACATAAAATGTGTGCGGTACAAATTGAGTTTATTTATAAAAGTTTGATCAAAAGTGGTCCTTACTTATTATAGTATCATACCCACACTTTTACGAACTTTTTACTAGGTGTACGAGTAATTCAAATAATGGCCAGTTTACATTACTCCAATCCAGAGCCGGCTCTCTACTGGAATTACTTTGACGGACACTTGAAAACACTGTATTGCACCGAATCGTGTCCCTGTGCCCTTTCGAACTATTCCAGGAGTAATCCAACGTGGGATGCATGCACTGGACAGGAATAATATAAACGGTAAAGCTTAATCTTACCTAACAAGTCAATCAATTATTAAGTTCATTAATAAATGTCAAATTAGACTCTACACGTAGGTGCGAAGGAATCTAAAATTACGTTTGGCAAGGATGTACCTTCTAGTCGACATTGTGGAATTTGAGAATGGCTCTCCCCTTGATTTCGGAGTTACAGAGTTTCCTGATCACTTCGTGCGCGTCCTCGGCCGGGAACACGGAGTGTGGTGGGGGTTCGATCTGAAACAAATGTCCTGTTAGTTGCGATAAAATGGTTTAATGTCTTTTCACTCAAGGTTAGTGGTATGTTTCATTCCTTGTGTCGTTTTCATATAAAAAGCTAACGTCAACAAAATGTTGTGTTGTCACATGCCCGCAACTCTGTTGTGACAAAGAGCGTTTATCACATGGGAGTCGTACATTTTTTCGGGATAAAAAGTATTCCTTGTCCTTTCTCAGGTTTACCGTACCAAATTTTATCAAAATCGGTTCAGTGGTTCGGAAAGAGTAACAGACAGGCAGAGTTAGGTACTTTCGCATTTATAATATTATATTCGATTCGAACCCGCGACCCCCGGCTTAAGCTACCAACGCGCTTACCAACTGAGCCACAGAGGTCGTCTAAAGTTCTTTCTACAGCTGGATAGACAAAGTAGCAGATTCACAAAGAAGATTTGTCACTTTATCCAAAATCTGTCAGTTTGTCTATACTTTCGTATTTCACGGTCGCCATACTTAACTGCTGCTTCATTAACAATTATTATAATACCAAGACGGGATAAAGAAACTAGATCATTAGCATACCAATGGACAAAACAATTTTCTAATGCAGAATACTGAATACCTAATAAATAACTCTTTTACATAACTAACATGACTACGTATTCTGTATAATAAATAGATTGATTATATATTAAACTTGTAACTTTCATTTATATTGCTAAACGCTAGTTAACTATCTAGTCACCCTATTTATAAAAATATTTAAACGGTGTTTAACTAATCAAGGTTCGCTGTCCCTTTCTTTCGTGTGCGTTTTCAATATGCCAGAAAAAGTCGGCGAATCTTGATCAGTTAAACACTGTTTAAATATTTTTATGAATAAGGGGGTAGGTCTCTACCGCTTAAATAAATAAAATAAAAAACTCTTTCCTCAAACAAAATCTCACAATTACAAACAAAAAACAGAAAAATATATGCCGAAAAGGCAGTCATACCAGCCCCGGATCCTTGTTGTTTATTTCATGCACGCGTGGTAATGTTTATTTAGTATTTTCGTTTCGTCCCGACCAGCTGCAGTCAACCCTATTTTTTCATCTACTATAAAAATATGTATGACATTAGATGACCAATAGGGTATTTGTCACTTTTAGTAAAATTAGGTGACTTTATTTGTAACATAACTAGCCTAACACTTTAACAGTTTATTTGTAACTTTTCAGTGATTATTTTATTTCCTCAAAAAAAAAAACCTCGCTAAACAGCGATAACAAAACTTTAAAATTTATGTAATTTTCAATGCCCGCGAAAACGGTGTCCGGCATTATGGGATGTAGGTGACATCACTAATGGCAAAATAAACAACTAAGTACTTATATAATTTTCTTTTCATTACATTCATATAATTTAAAAGAGGGTTTAAAAAATCGATTTTTTTTTCTCATTTCTAAATTAAATAATAAAGAATTTAAAAATATGAACATTTTATAACACCTTAATTGTCGTCGTATGTTTTGAATTCAGTGACGTCACAGACTCTCATCCTGGCGAACAGCGTTTCGGATGACGTGATATACCGATTAAAAAAAGCCTATTACAATTTAAATTATAATTTGATATCGTAATTATAGAAACGAAAACTAATATATTAAGGTATTTAGTTAATCAAACTTGCATAATGATATACTCTTTTATTTTTTTATTCTTAGGGACAACTATTACCTCCAAAATTAATTGTCTCAGTTCTTAACGATTTGTTACTACTATTTTTAAGCTTTCCCATTTGAAAGATCTACCCCGTTTAAAGGGATTCTACGCTTTATAGGTCTAGCAATATCTCCCCTTATTTGGTATCATATGTTATATAATTAAAAGATAAACTTGTTTGCTAGTTTTATCTGGGGGGTAACGATCACTAGATAACAATATCTTTCCAATGAAGATAACAACCGCTTATAATGTTGAACATCAAAAATATTTACAAGGAAAAACCTGATAGATATTATTTTATTTTTTAATTCTATTCCCGAGGCGAGCATTTTGTCAACATCTTAAAAAACACACTCTAAAACTGCTTTGCCAGTCCATTGCTCTTCTCGTTTACGCCATATTCGTGAGAGTATTACCTTATATGTTTGAGCCAAAGAGGCTAAACTAGTAAACTGATTTTGATAAAATTATGGTACAGAATATAGAGAGTAAACCACGGGATGATTCAAATTCTACAGGATTTTCTTTTGCGATTCCCAGCACACATTTTTGAGTATACACATTGGGTACACATACTTTGCAGAGAGTTTAGCAATTTCCATAGGACAGAGTAAAGCTTTAAAGTCTGCTCGACCACTTGCTGATAAAGTTCCGGATACGCTATCCACAACTTATTCAACAGAACAATAAATTCTGAAGGCCTAAAAAGGTCCCGATAGCAGTATTGTAAAGGAACTGCTCTGCAATTTATTTTAGTACATAATGGTAAAAATAGTTTTTATAAAATAATTACTTTAAAATTAATTTAAATTGATTGTGAAATTACAAGTTATTTGCAAGAAAAAGGACAAAATTGTTCTTAGCAATATAGGTAAGTGGCCTTTTTAGGCCCACAGATATACAAGTGTCTGATAAGGCACACAAGGTGGTGTTCTATGTGCCGGATCAGATAGATTTTTTTGACGGATATCAATTTATCTTTATGACATATATGTCATAAAGATAAATTGACTGTTTTACCACTTCCTGGTAAGCTCTAGATATACTAGAGCTTACCAGGAAGTGGTAAAACAGTCCTTAGTTACCAGTATCTTATGTTTATGTCTCGGCTTAACCCTTTAGGTACGGAATCCTATTAAAAATAATGTAACTGACCTCCCCACGCGCGACCAACTGCACCAAATCCCGGAGTTGTTCTATGGTGCCGTTGGGCACGGCGGCGATGTGGACCTTCATCTCGTCTGCCTTGCGCGCAAACTTCGGCAGTAGCTTCTCGCCCACGTCCTCTGTTACCAGGACAACGCCATCCTGCACAAGAACAATGTGTTTTAGTCCACAATGCTGAATTGTTCTTAGGCTTCTAGTCGCTTTTTCTGTCATTGAGTATCAACCCCCGTGCTCGAGTCATTCGCATGAAAATTGCCCACATCCTACAAATTCATGCATTCACCTTGAATCATTCGATACGGAAGCTCCCACACGCCAATGTAAAATTTTTAAATCCTGTACAAATCGGGAGATGTGGCCTCGATAAAAAAAAACTTTAACCTCCATAAGTCAGGACACGGATTTATTAGGATGATGAGTCACAGAGAATAAACGAGGGAATGAAAATGTTACCTGAGCCAAGCATTGCAGTGAGCGATGCAGGGAACGTGATGTGGTCCCGAAGTTAAGAACAATGTCTACAGGACCACCACAAGCATCAGTAGTGCGTTCTATCAACTGCTTCTCATACAAATCCTCTGTCCACTGCACAACGTTTATTCTGACAAGAAAACATGACAAATTAGCAAATGTTTACAAAAGATATAATATTTTACGTAATTGAACGTTTAATAAATAACACTATCATCATCATCATCATCATATTTACTGCATATTTCTTTATGGTCTATGAAAAATTAGCATGAAAACTGTAGATGTACATTTTTTATGGTGATCGTCACTACTGCTGCTAAAATAATAGTAGAAAAATATTAATATTTGAATCTAGTAACTACATAAGTAGCAATTTTCATACTTACTGTTCTCCCTCTTGGGACAAAATAACACCTTCTTCTTTTAATGTAGCTACCGTAAGCCTTACACGACCATGGTATGGGCCTTGACGGAAAACGTGCGTAGCTATACGCAGTGCCCATAATGCTAGGCCTCCTGTGCCCACTATCAACAACTTAGCTTGATCCTTCTTGTTCGGACCATCCAGCACCTTGGACAGGCACTCATTGGCGCTGTGCACTGAATTGGACGCTAGCAGAGCACCAGTTGGCAACATCGCAGCAACGCTTAGAGGCAACTCTGGTGGAATCGGTACCAGACACTTGAAATCAGGAACGATAATATAGTCAGCATACCCATGTGGTACACCCTCGTATGGATACAGAACTATTCTAGTTCCAACCGTGATGTTCTCGGGTACTTCAGCATTTTTTCCAATAGCATCAACGATGCCGGCCACTTCGTAGCCGGGGAAGAGAGCGCCGTCGCGCAGTCCGACGTGGCTCGGTGTTGAGCCGTGAATATTGAACCCTTCCATCTCACCGGCCAAACTTCCGATAGATGACACAGAGGATGTGCTGCACACCGAAGCAGACCTCTGAGTTCGGCTGGCTCTGTAGCAAGCTCCAGCATACACAACTCTGATTCTAGCTCCGTACATTGGCACGTCGGGCACAGGTACATCAAAACTGAACACACATTCCCTCAGAGTCGGTCCAGGGGACTCTATTGAAACTTGTCTGCACAACTTACTCATTGTGATAGTTGGATCTGGAAAAAAATTTATAATATAAACTAAGAAAAAAATTCTTTGCTAAGACTTATTTCTTATTGTATATTCTACAGAACAGTCTAACGAAATATTATTAGTTTCAAAATATTTAAGTTACAGTACAACAAAGCTAACACAAATTTTCAACACTAATGAGCACTCAGCTATAAATACATTTGTTATCAAACATGGTCTCTGCTAATTGTTACTAGGTATAATACAAAATATCAAATAATTTCCTGTTTTTGTTCTCAAAAGAAAACATAGTTTTTTTAGGTTTTGGATAAATCTAGGTTTTGGCTACATCTTTTGCTTTTAATTTTGAGTAACTAACATAAGTTTTCTATATTTATAATCATATATATTAAAAAATAACTGATAAACAAAACCACATTTAAACCAAAGTAACAATCAGGTTGTTGATAAAGAGAAGAAGTAAAGTATATGTGAGATTTGAATAAGTTATAAAAAAACGGTAATACCCCGACTTTCGCGACGCAAATTCAGAGATAAGCGGTTTATCATTTCCATCATTCAAGGAGAATTAAATGTAAGATCTCACCATATCACCACTAATCTATAGCATACTTGCTGTTGCCCCTGACTCCGTTTGCATGGTAACAAAGATGAGAATTATTATTTTCCCAGTTTTTTTTTGCTATAAACCTCATCAATCAACCTCAAACACAGTTAGTGTTGCTAACGCGTTTGGATGATTTATTATTCTTTGTTTATATGTGTCTATTAAATATTTTGTTAATGAGGACTGATACAAAATTTCAAAGGCTAAAGAGAAAAACCCCTAGAGACCACAATAGGGAAAACCACAATTAGAGGGGGCAGTCACTGGGCTATCTGACCCTACAAGACTTAAAACATATTTAAACTTTAGCTGAATGTTCCAAGAAACCGATTGCAGATACACTATTGAGAAATTAAATAAAAACAAAAAAAATAAACCTCATGGAGACCGAGACCTATCCAACTGTCTAAGTCGGTTCACACTTTCTGAAGTTATACCATCAGGAAGGAGAACCCAATTTATTTTTATATTTATATTGTATAGCATATATGTAATGAAAGAAGTGATCGATATTACCAAAAAATTAAATTTTGTTACTAGATTCACACCATTAGGAGCTAATATAATAAACTATGTGATGCATAAAGTTATATGATGACTTATTTTTGAAATAAAATAACTTTGCTTTAGGTAACCTTATCCTGAAAATATAGATTGTCTTACATTTAATTACATTCTTTTAGACCCTGGTCCCAAATAAAGAATTTGTATACATTTGTATGCAAAGTTGTACCCCGACTAATGCAAATTTGGCTTACTCCAAGGTTATTAGTGTACATCAAAATTACTGGTGCACAAAAAGATGTCAAACAAAAATAATAGACTATGTAATAGCATTTTAAAATATTGTTTTCCAGTAATTACTAGTATGAAAAAAACTTTTTTCTTTGCCTAGTTCTAAATTTTTATCTCTCAATATAATGAAAACTCAAATCAAATTTCATAAAACTCTGCCAATAAATGCATATTACCTTCAGTGTTGTTATAGTATAGAGTTTACAAAGCACCATTGAAAGCAAGGTCTGTCTAAAGAAAATCAGAAAAAGAGCACACAGACAAAGAAAAATGTGCCTCCTTCAAGCTTTATTTACTAATACTTAAAATATTAATTATAAGAAACAAAGGAAACATTGGAATCGATTCGTCAATGTTATGTAACAAGAAAACAAACATATTTTTCTATTGTTTGTATGTAACAGTTTATGATAAATACCAAATTTTTAGCTAATAAATGAGTTTTAATTAAAGTATCATACTAAACTATTTAAGTTAAAAGAGGTGGTGAGCTAAAAAACACAATAGCATCTTGTAAATAATTGTATATACAAAATTTAGGGCAAGAAAATTATATAAAGTGTTGACCTTTTTATAACACGAAGGTCATACTATGGACAAAACAAGACAGAAGTTAGTTTAATACAATTGCCTAGGATCACAAAACACACAAAGCTTGGTATTTATAATAAAAGGCACAACCTGTACATATTACAAGCAAAAATAACAAAGAAATTCTAGCCATAACGCACTCATAAGTATTTAGAAGTTACCTAATCCTTTTTAGAGGAGAAACTATACAGCTCTTCTTTCTTTAACACAAAATAATCCTTTTCACTCTTTTGTAGTACGACCCTGATTCTCAAATAAACAAATATATTAATTAATTCTTATTTCCATTGGACGTGAAGATAATCGGCAATATTTTCAAATAAAAGGCGTGTTTTCTCACTCAAACAATTATGCCCAGTGCTCAGGTCGGTATGTCATCTGTCATCACTCATCAGCTGTCATTAAATGACAGCTGATGAGTAATGACAGTGATTAAGACGAAGGTTACACGCTCAATCTGGCATAAGTACGATCAGGAATGACGGGAGAACGTCGTCTAACGATCGTCTAACCAGTTGATAAATGGAATGATGATGGAGGCTTTACACTCTAGCCAAGATCAAGCCCAAATACAAAGAAGTTAATATACATCGCATTAGCCGGCCAGCGTCATCGCATTAGCCATTTTCCGTCCATTAGGATGAACGATATCATGCTTATTTAAATCAATATTTAAAATCTTTCGTCGTAAAAAATATGCCAGAGGAATCAAAATTTTTAGACATTTATTTAGATTAAAGCATATCACTAGAAAACACAAAATCAAAGCAAAGTTTGCACCCAAATTATTGCTTGATGTGGGATTTTTATCATAAATGACTTTTAAAGCACGAATGAGAAACTAATTATAATATCTTATTATTTTATTGTTTTTTAAACTAAATTTCCTCTTTGTAAGCTCAGAAAAAAATGCAATAGGACTTCAATGTTATGACCGAGTAAAAGATATAAACAGTACACAATGTTCGTCTTTGAACATGTCTCCCTGTTCCTTAAACCCGGTTCACATTCAAATAAGTACAGTAGCGAGTTAAGAAAACGGTTAGGTAACTGGTAAGTAGTAATCATTTAGTGACGTTCAAACGTAGGCGAGTTAAGTAATCATAAGTAAACTCAAGCCCCCAACTTAACTCATCAGCGCGGCGTCTAGGCGGCGCTGATGAGTTAAGTTAGGGGGGACTTCAAACTTAACTCGCCAAAAATAGGATTGCGTTCTATTCAAAACAACTTAACTCGAGTTTACCGTTCATACGTCAAAAATAACTTACCGATCGCGCAAGTTAACTCGCAACTTAATTAAATCAAGTGTAAATTGGCCTTAACTCTATGCTCTCA
Organism: Cyclargus thomasi; assembly: GCA_026546445.1. Taxonomy (NCBI): domain Eukaryota; kingdom Metazoa; phylum Arthropoda; class Insecta; order Lepidoptera; family Lycaenidae; genus Cyclargus; species Cyclargus thomasi. The sequence goes on along the minus strand of JAOTAV010064795.1, from coordinate 28,332 downwards.
CCCGCGGCTGACAGGCAAGACGAGGCGAATGCACCTGTTTACACTATCGCAATCGGGCGGTCTCGCTGTATTTCGGCAATTTTATAATTTCTTTTTACTAAAGCGGGCCTAATAATTATGGCTCTGAAGTCAAATGGTATCGCCTCTAGTAGACCGACGTTGCAAACTGCGAAAAATCAACGAAAAAAGAAATAAGCGAGATGCAACATAACGTGTCATTTGTCCTCTGATACGATGGTATCCCTAAGTAGTCTGTGGATACCACTGTCATTATTCGTGGAAGTACGCTGGAGTCTGGAGTGATGATAAGTCTAGCCAGGGTGAGGCAGTTTGATTTGAGCCATTTTGGCGCTGATGGCAGTGGTGGGTGGGAAAGAAACTAATAACAGGGACATTTAGTTAAAATATATCGATAAAATTGTATTATGCACCTCAATTAAATAATTATAATACGGTAGCAGACGTGGTATAGTAGGTAGAATTATATATATTATATATATACCCCCTTAGGGGTAGAATTTTTTATAATTGCGAGTTATTACGTCAGTTTTTCAGTTTTTCTCGCCGGGTTACTTCCCGAACCGGTGGTAGGCACCGTAGTCTCAACGTTCAGAAAGTGTACTTGAAGTACTGATTTTGAATAAAAAAGATTTTGATTTGATTTTAATAATATAAAAAAAAGCTAGTTGTATATATTCATGATTAAGCGGCCATTTGCAAGTAGCTAATATTATTTTTATAAATTTGGTTCTATTCCCACCCCCTGCGGGGCTTCAAATCGGCACAAGAAGTAGCTACCATTTTAAAGGGTACCGTTGGTCCAGCGTATTTATAAGGATGTCAGTGAGACAGAAAATCTATCTGCCGTTATTTCGCGATTCACAGCATCGGTGTACTAGAGGCGTAAAAGCAAAACCCTTGTAGATTCGTCGTGTCTTTCTGTCCGTCCGTATGTTACAACTCACAGCCAGTTTTTTTTTAATTGTTAGAACTAGTATATAGTTGTGATTTGGTAAGTACATATTATATAAATATAATACTGTAATTAGTAAATTATACTGATTTACGAATTTATTATGTCATTTTAGCAAAATCTAGCGCATTTTTTACACACGTTTGGTGGTTTTCTTCTCTTCGGAACGGCAACACACACAAAATTTAAAAATGGCAACATTGTTTGGCGTGGGTCTCTGCTAAAAGATAGTTTATTGTTGGCGTGGGTTGAATATTTCAGCAATAAAATATAAATGTAAGTTTATTGCCACTGATATATTATTTCAATGTATGCTATTGCCTTACATATTTAATTATATTGATTGCTGGCTGTCGGCGTTTTCTTACTACGCAGGAAAGGCCTAAGCTGAAGCCCGCAACTTGTCTTCCTTTTTTTATTTTCGTCTTTCTCACTTATTGCGCGATAAAACATAAATCGTCTAGAAATAAAGTGTATATTATGTTGTTTTATTTGTGTTTAGTGTTTAGATTATAATAAAAGTGCGATCAATACGTTCAAACACTTTCAATACGAAATTTATAGTGAAGCAACAAAGGTATAAGCAGAGGTATATGAACTGCGGGTGGTTATGGGCAATTTCGTTAAAATATGTCTACGTAAATTTTGATCAGTCTTATAGTTTATTACTCATTTTTATTAATGCAAACTATACAAGCATAAATTGGAAACACAGTTTTGTTTAATCTCTCTTACAAATTTATTTATATTGCTGGGGACAATAAAGTATTTTGGAATGTTTGAGAAAATTCAGAAACGATCATATAAATATTTATCATGTCATGTCATACAAATCTGTTACCTCTGATAAAGGTAAATTTTTAATATTTTTTTAGTATTGTTATTTACCTATTTCTTTAATATGGACAAAAGGGTCTACATAAATTTTTAATTTACTAAAGAAATATTTATTTTCAATCCCTTTTATAACCAGGACACAATTTTATAGTAATGAACAGTGTGTGCCAATTTCGATTATTACTAGAAAACTATATTAAAATATATATTAGTGTTGGAATTTCTTTATAATTCAATGTTGTACACCACAAATCATGCAATCTATTTCTTTTCTTAAGTAACCAAAACAATAAAAGGTGAAATTTCAAATTTAACAAATTATTATAACAATAGTGTCTTAAAGCATCTGCAAATGTTTATGTTTTATGTATAGCTAGAGGTTCTAATAATTTTTTGGCTAAAAAGTGTGTATTAAATATTAATATAGGAAAATATTTATACATATAGAATTGTTTGTTTAGTAAAATTAGGTACTTCACTATTTCTAAAAAGTCTGCAAAACTTAACATTGTAATGGTGATTCTGGGTGCATGTTCAAATTATTATTCAAAAAATATTTATTTTTATTTATGTAACAGATATCATAATAATTTATTCTTCTAAGTGTTTAATAACTAGTTAAGAAAATTATCATCATCAGCTTTTGATCAATTGATTTATACAGATGTACAGTTTATCAATATTTTTTTTAAATTCTTAGCCAAGAGATAATATCCTGCTAGCAGCATTTGCGAAATATTTTTCTGTTAACTGTCTTGCTGTTGCAAATATTCTTATTTTGATATACTGTTCTATGTAAAATATTTGTTTTCCTTCTTTTAATTCCTGTAAAGAATGTACTCTACAGTCAATAGACAATAACACAGTTTCTAATCAAGTCATCAAAACAGGTGTATAATTATTTAATATATTTGGACATGTTTCTGGCTGTTGTAAAAGTTTTACATGTTAGGGAAAATTTCTCATACCATAAAATACAATATTCTTTTCGTTATGCCCCTTTTTTGTGTTAGTTTGCATTAAGGGTACTAATAATTTTATTGATACTTTTAGATTCACAACCCAACAAAATGTCACAACAATATAGCCTCCGTTGGAACAACCACCAACCAAACTTTATATCAATGTTTGAAACTTTACTGACAACTAAAACATTAGTTGATGTGACATTAGCAGCTGAGGGTCAACATTTGGTAGCACACAAGGTGGTGTTGTCAGCTTGCAGCACATACTTCCATGTATGTAAAAAAATTTTGTCTTTAAATTTTCTATAGTATTTTAAATGTTCAGCCTTACACTTAATTATAATTCCTGGTAATATTTAATTGTATTTTTATTCTTTTCAGAGTCTCTTTGTAGACAACCCATCACATCACCCCATTGTGATTCTAAAAGATGTGACATTTGCTGATCTCCGTACAATGGTAGATTTCATGTATTATGGACAAGTAAATGTAACAGAGGAACAGCTACCACAGGTAAAATTTATTTTCATTATGTTTTCACAGCCAATCTTTTATTTTTTGGAGAGAAGAGTTTTAGAATAGTTTTATGTAAATAACACTTTTAAATCCATACAGTTTCTTCTTTTATGTAAAAAATGCTTTTTATTAAATATTTTGTAATATTGTAGGTGCTGGAGACTGCAAAGGTGTTAAAAATCAAAGGTCTAACAGAAATGCCCGATTCAACATCTCTCACAAGGTCACAAGGTTCATCTGATTATAATTCAGCTGACAATTCTTTAGAAACCCAAAGGCAGTCTGCTTCACCATGTTCACCTTCAAGACGCAAAAGGTCCATTTTCCTTTTTTTTATGTCTCTTAGTTGTTGTAATAGAGGTATTTTTATAAATACGAGAATTGCTTCAAAAATTAAATTACAATGATGCGGATTGAAATGATTAAAAAGAATAAAATTTTGCACAGATAAGGTTGTTGGGTGAAAGGGCTAACAGTAGCTAATACATTCTCTTAATGCAATGAATGCATGTTCTATGCCAACATGTAATGAAAAAAATAAAAAATACAAATTAATAAAAAAAAAAATGAATAAACATTCTAGGTTTCGTCATTCATCATCGACATCTTACAGCAATATCTAAAATGTGTTTTTTTTTATTAATAAAAATGTTGACAATACTAATAACTTTCTTGGTAGGCGTAGAAAAAGTTCATCGGGGTCATTAAACAACTGCATTAGTGAGAATTTGAGAAACGATGAAATGGAGCAAAATATCAACCTTACAAGAGAATTGCCCCCTGTCACATTAAGTAGCTTGCCACAACACAAAAGAAGGGATGAAAAAATAGAAGAAAATGCACAACAGGTAATATTATAATTATCTTAGTTTAGATAAGTTATTTATTTGCTTTATTTTTATTACTTGATGTATGATACACTATATGTTTAAAGATTCTAAGTTATAATATTTAATTTTCAGACTGGGGAGCCATCAAATATAAACATTGATCAGCTAAATATGGAAACAAATATAATACCGCAAGGTAAGTTACAATAAATTCTCTCACTGCATGCTTGCTGTAAAAGGAACACTTCAATTAACATCTCATTTTTTTGCCTCCTTGTTACTTTTATTATTATAATGGCCTAGCATTCAATATTTTCTTGTGTATATAATACTGCACTTTTCATTCAATTGTCGCATAATACATACACATAAATTCTGTCGGGTGTTATTTTTATTTTACAGGGAAGGGAGATCAATGAAATTCGTAGTTTAGATGAAGTATATGTATAACTGTATTACAAAATCATTTATCTCTCTTCCCAGGACAGTGGAGTATGCTGGAGCATACATACCCCCGGTATACGAACCCCTGCCTCGGGGGTGGCGCGCTGCCGCCGGACCAGGGCCTGTACATAAATAACGCGATGAACACCCACACCGACGCAGACCTCAACAGCTACGGGCAGCTGGCCATCGCTGGCCCTGCGCCCGGGCCTAGCTGCGTCGCCGATCCCCAGACCGCGCTCGCCTTGCCTCAGACACCCCCCACTAAGAGACGCCGCACGACCAATCCTCAAGCCGAGGAGAACTTCCAGCGGGCCCTCGAGGCCGTCCGCTTCGGCGGAATCGGCTTCTGTAAGGCGGCGCGCCTCTTCGGTGTCAATAATAGGACGCTCTGGCTCGAGTACAAGAAGAAGGGGTACCCCAACAACAGGCCGAGCATAAAGAGCAGAATAAAGCGCGAGCACGTAACCCCCCCGCCCGAGCACAAGGACGAGCCGCAGGGGGCCGGGCAGCAGATGACGTTCCCGGCGTGCCCCCCCTCGGTGCCCGTGCCCTACGCGCTCGACGCCCCCGTCGGGTTCTCCATGCAGGTCGGCAGCACCATTAATTTTAACCTGAACGGAATGAACTTCCCGATGCAATAGAACACGGCGTGCGGCGCGCCGGGTCCCGAGTCGTACTCGTTGTGACCGGAGTGGCAGGGGGTGGAGCCCGCGCCGCCGCCCCCCGCCCCGCGACCGCCCCTCAGATACGATATGTACGTGAATACGACGCTGTAAATATTGTTACCATGTCGTCCAGTATTACTCGGTCTCCAGAAATAGGTGAAGAGATGTAATTAGTATTCTATAGTCCGGGAGCCGGCTATCCCAAAAGTGGTAAAAGGTTAAGATAGCCGCTATCACCATTGTAATTATAAGGTATTGTGATACTGGGTTGTTACCGGCGACCCGAGGATGATGGCGCGTACGCGTCATGTCATCCTTTTGCCATATTTAATAAGATATATTATTTAGATCTCATAGCACTAAGAGGATCGTTTGCGCATTTGTCGTTTCGTAGTAAAGATGTACATAATATGTAGGGAAATTCGGAACGATTTTTTATATTTATAGAGAGTCTTAGTGGGTGAAATGATTACAACCGGACATACGGTTGGACGCTCTGGCAGCTGCTGTTATAATTTTAAAAATTTGTTGTATATATGGTTTTAAGATTCTATTTATTACACTACACTCGAAAAAAATTTTAGTTGAAAAACCTATTGGAACAATAATTTGACTCACAGTCATCACATTACTTGAAACTATTTAAAGAAATTAATGTGAGTAGAACTCTGATATAGTGTCCCCTGGTGCTGTCGGAAATGCGTTATGCATTTCCTATACTAAAAAAAATTATAACTCTGATTAACATTTAAACGAACGATCTGAATAACAATTTTACTTTTAAAACCAAACATCACGAATTAAAGACTGATTTTTTATTATTTTACTTAAGAACTACATAATTCCACTTTCTAGTTTAATTCAGTTATCTAGTTAGGATCCTGAATTCTATTTCACCTGACAAAATATTTTACTGAATCTATTTAGATGTCTAAATGCAGTCAAGTGGATTAAGCCCTCTACGTTAAATGTATTTATTAATTATTTGCCTAATTGTTTTAAAAGGTGATTTTGCGGAAAGCGACGCACACAAGTTGATAATTATTAGGGCGAGGCCGCAGGTGTTAACATTTTCCTTAAATTTCTTCTATCATTAATTGTTGAAGGGATACGATTATTTTAAGAACTATCTTAGCTAATTCCGTCCATGCGCTATTAAAGGCCTGTTTCACGGCTTACTGATATAGTTTCTGTTAGGCTATCCACAACTTTTTTGACAAATTCTCCATGCAACATCTGTTAACAAAGTTGTGTATAGACTATCCGACACTTATTAGCGGTGAAACAGGCCCTTACTATTCTAAAAAAATGTTCTAATTCCTAATTTTCATTAGGAGGTCGGCTATTGTCTTCTATGCCCTTTTAGGGACAGTGCATAATATATCTCACTGGTAAAAAATCTTCATTCACTTAGAATTCTGCATTTTGACGATAGTAACTGTTTTGAAATAACAAGCACAATTTACGCGCACTAAGCATTGCTAAGTTTTAGGTAAAATAAATACCAGATATGTTAAAAATGTATAATATATATAGGACACCACAATATTAAAAAATAATAGTATCTTAAAACCAAAATATATAAGACTTCTGTTGTCTTCATTTTTACGATTTCTTTGTACGCAATAATCTATAATGAATTATATTATGCCTTTGCCTGCTCGATAACAATTCATTTTTAGCTTTATAGCAGGCAGCTTTTTATCTTTGTACCGTGATTGTTTTATTACATTTTTTTGTATTATTTTTACAATTTATACCAAAGTGTTGAGCACTACTCACAATTTTTTATGACTTCATGATGTGCAAGACGATTACACATCGAATAAAATGTGAATACTTATAAATATACTGTACTTTATAAGATGATAAGTAAAATGACCGTCGAATTGCGACGCGGATCATGTCATATCATCGTGACGTTAAGCAGCATCCGTGCCTGCCGAACCAGACGGGAACACTGCATTTATTATAGTTTTGTGAAAATCTGTTATGGATATTTTAGGCGGCTGATATACTTTGTACGGAGACCACTCCAAAAATCCTTTGTACGGGAGAGTTAAGCCGTTAAAGACCCTCAACATGTTGATTATTTGGTCGCCTGTGTTTACAGGGTGTAACAAAAGTGAGTGATCACCAAAAATACGTTTTCGGCAGTCAGCACTGCTGCTCTCACTGCTCCCCACTTATATAGTATGAGTTCATATATTATGTTAATTATCTTAATATAACTATGTTTTGTTATGCCCTGCATGTGTAATCAGCCTAAAATATATAATACGAAATAGATTTTTTCAAACCTCATGTCGCAGCTTTCTATTTGGTAAACCGACTAAGTGCCTAGTTCGTCTAGGAGTTTTATCAACAATAGCTATAAATATTCTACCAAGCTATATTAACCATCAAAAGACATATAGCATTTAGTAATCGTGTATTGAGCTAGGTGGGCAACTGTGACATGAGCCAGGTACTTTGTTACTCGGTTTACTTATTTTGTAAATAACTAGATTTGTATTTTGTAAGTAATTCATGCGCTCTGATTATGTTAAAATCTTTATCATGCATTTATAGTTGTAGGTTAGTTTGTATTTTTCTATATACAATATGATCCGAGTGAGATGAATAAAATAAGGTAGACTCTAAAAATATTTAAACGTAATCATCACAGTTAGAAGTAGCAACACAGTTGCTGATCTGTACTTATGAAAACAGCTTTTCTTTTCGGTTTGGAATGTTGTGAGCTAGCTCATAGAGTGCTTGCCAAGATTATTAACTTTATAACAGGGGAACTTCACGCCGAGCGGACTAGAAGAATGTCGATATCTCCGATTAATATGTGTTTGAAATACCAGTACAGATGATCAAAATGTGTACCAAACAATTTTGTCATTATGAAAAGAAATAATTATGTGACTTTAAAATTTTGGAAACCGGTTTTCATACAGTACTTTAAAGCCCTTTAAAAATCACAGTGTAGTCAAAAATTGAACTACTGTATTTAATAATACACTTAATGTTTTGTTATAACAAACAATATAAATCATTATTTATCGACTTATTTGGCCTGTCGGCTTGGCGTGGAGCGTCCCAAGTTTTATTTTATATCAAGCTATTTTCAGCTTTACTGTTTGCATTTACAAACATTTGCATCGATTTGTTTCGATTACCTGGGATCTCTATAAAATTGACTGATTTTTAGTACCTACAGTTAATTAAGGAATTTATTTATTACAACAATACATATCACTGTTTTTTAGTCAACATGTATCAAACAGGAATCAAAAATCACAATGAACGCATCACCTGTAGAATATTTAAATATGTTTTATGCAATTTTGGCTTTTTGATGATTACCAAGTAGGAGATACTCCCATTCAAAGTTCATTTGACTTCATAACATTTTCATTCCTGTCCATCGTCTCTTCTACTTCGGCACCTCCACAATGAAATACTTATGATTTTCAGACTAATGCCTTCCTGATGAGTACCTTACAGGCTTTTCACAACATATCTGACAAATGAAGTATGGAGAATCTGTCAAATAAGTTGCGGGTTGCTATCCAACACTAATCAGGAAGTGGTGTTTACAGACCTTTAGATAGTTACCCCCAGAAAGTTCTTATAAAGGATGCCTTTTAATTTTTAATGAAATCTACAATCGATATGAGTTTCTTTTCCAGTCTTATTCATTACTAGATCTTGTAATAGTACTAGACTTTTTGTACTAGATGGTACTCATATGACTCAGAATGTTAAGAAAAAGTTGAATATTTTAGAAAGTATGAATAGACATTTATTTTTTTTTCATTTCATATGCATAATATGAAGTATTGACAACTTTTTAATATTGACAACAAAGAAATGACCCAGATTCAAAATTGCCACTTTGCCACACACAATATTTTAGATTTTCCTAAGACATTATAAAAACGAAACAAAAAAAACGCTGTGGGATAACATATCTCATCTTCAGATAACATGAATAGAGGCCTAAGGAAGACTTACAATTATTTTTTTTCATTTCATCGACATGCTATTTAAACGGTAAATTTTTATTTATTATTGTTTAATTGAGCTTAAGTCATACTAGCGCGAAGGCGAAGCCACGCGACTTAGTCATATTTTATTACCTATCAGGTAAAAATAAAAGCAAAGATTTTTCTGACGCTTGGCATAGACTTTTCGATAGTATGATTGAGTCTTGTCGATAAAAATGACCTGTATTTGTAATTGAAGACGTAAGTGGAAGAAACAGATAACTATCATTTTTAAAACTGCCGGATTTTTGCGTTAGTGGACGCTTTTGGACCCGAAAAATGATTTGAAATGAAAGTAAGGTGGGTTCTGGGGTATAACTAGATAATGAAACAGGTAAGTTACAAGATTTTTCGAAATTTTATGGTAAAAAAATAGTATTTACTCGAAGGTTGTACAAATGTTAGTAACCCGCTTCTTCCACTTATGTCTTTAGTTCAGACGAATATTGATATTTATACTTTATTTTGAACAAAATGTTTTATGTTGTATTTTAACCTAAGTGCTTTGTGTTATAAAGTTTAAAAATAATAGTTATATCCCAGATTTATTTTAAAGTAAGGGTTTCATCTTGGCACGAAAGATAACCGGATAGAAACTTGTAAAAAACCTTTAATTTAACATCCAAAAACTTGGCCCCAAATCTACCGACGATATAGTTATTATACTAATAATATAATATATTTCTTGTGTGCGTGCTGGTCACTGCACTCTTGTGTATAAGTTTCCCGACGGTTGTTTCTCAATGGGACGTTTTCTTTCTTTTTTAATTTGATAGTCAAGCAGCTTTCGCGGGGCCGCTAGATGGCGTATGGGTAGACAATTAACGTAGATACCAGCATTAATTGCCATTAAATCGGGGAAAAATATGTAAAACTTCATCCATTTAAATGTAGGAAAGAGCTTTTATTTTATCATAAATAGATTAAAATAGTTATTATAATTATGTTTTAATTATTAGCGATGAAAAAAATAATATCTTAATAAAAGAAAATACAACATAAAACATTTATTATTATAAAGTACTTAATTAAAGTTTCCTGGGTAGGAAATTGTGTTAAAAGTAATATTGTGTGGGTAAAAATTACCCACTACCATTCTTTGTATATTGTGTCTGGGCCGTATATAATATGTAACGTTTTATTTTGTGCATAGTTAGATTTTAATTTAACCAATAAAGAGCTGGTTATAAGCTTGTCTGAATCGAGATCTTTTAAGTAAGTTATTTTGTAATTACATACCATCACACACACTCAGTATTATGATCAGTGAAAGTTTATGCCATTCTTATAAAATACCGTATTTCTAATGTAATATTAAGTATGTATCTAATACCTACTAAAATATTATTGTGTATTAATAAATAATAATTTTGCAAATGGCACATATTTTTTTACAAACCCTGAAATACTTGTGATATTTCACCACGAGCATTTGCGTGTAACGCGTTACAAAGTCGAGCATTACATTAGTAAGTGTTTAAAACCGAGCATTTCCAATATTTTTATTTGTTTTGTGTATAAGTTAATAGAATTCGAAAGTAGCAGCTCTGGAGGAACAATTTTCCCATGAGTGTCATAAATAACAATAAAAAATAATTTTAGCGCTGCTACTCTCACAGGGTACTCTTATACACCCTAAAGTATTATCACTTCGTTTTGTGCTTTAGTTTAGAGTAAACTGCGCAAGTAGCATCGCTTAAGCCTGAAAGAGCGAATTTGGGTATGTAGTTACGTTCACGAACCGATGAAAACGTTCACGAACAGTGCCGGCTATAGCCCTACCACAACGCTTTGGTCCTTCCTTTGTCCGGCGGCGCCCCGCCTCCCTAAAACTGCTACTGCATACAACAAACTTATCGCTAAAGGACATGGAAGAGAGCTTGAACGGAGCACCTCCGCAACGAGCCTACCTACGTCACGTAAGAACCGTACGTTTAATATTTTGTTTTCATTCGCTTTGCTTGTTTTCCATTGTTCTGTGCTTAATGTTTATTGTCTATATGCCTTAATGTCTATATGTTCATAGCTTAAGAACAGATAATAGACATAATTTAATTCAATCATCTCACACATTTTAACCTTTGCTTCTTTATTTCGCTTTTGTGTCATAGAATATTATTTTAAATAATCTCATAAATTAAAAGATATAAAAGAAACAATTGTACTTGGTTACAAAAGTCTTCTTAAAAACATGTAGGTTTATTTATATTTCGACTTTTTACGTAAGAGTTGATTATTGTTATTTAAAAAGTTTTTTTTTAATTATAAAAAAGAGGATTTTCATATTTCATATTTGACGAGTATGTTTGTATGTATGTTAGTCGAGATTATTTTGCGTTTGGATGAACCTTTTTTGAAGTTCTCAGAAAAGTATTTGTTCTGTTACTTTACATGAAGTCAAAACTGTCGATAAGTACAAGTACCATACAACGGAAATATATTTAATGTATTTATACTATAGGTACACACATACTTAAGATTTTTATTATACATACAAATATTTAATACACATCCATGACCCAGAAACATTGAAAAACTTTTTGTTTTGTTGGCGTTATTCAAACCCTAGACCCCCGGTGTGAGCTACTAAAGCGCTCAACTGCGCCACCGAGTTCGTCAAGTCTTTATGTTAAAACTATGCGTCATGTCAGTTTTTCTGTGTTAAATATAAACAACTGTGACTAGATCCGCTCAGTACTGTGTTCCTGCGACAGCGTCGGTCGAAGATCTTTAAGAGGCAGAGCAGGGTTGGCCAGGAGGAGCAGGAGATGAGGAAGCAGGTGTCGGAGCCAGCGCCATCGTCCGCTGTACCCATACTACAGAAACACGACTCATACCCACAGTATAAACCGGCCAAGGTAAAGATAGTTTAAGGCCGGCAACGCAAATGCAACCCTGATGATGTCAGTGTTTATGGGCGGCGGTAGTTGCTTTCCACCAGGTTACCCGTTTGCTCGTTTGCCCATTTATTTTTATACAAAAAAAGTTCAACTCAGTAGTGCACGCGTCCCTATGTGTGCGAGTGCCAATGACGGGTAGTCGTCGTTCGAGAAAAAAATGTTTACCAACACATCGATCCGCGCGCACAATGTTTTTACATTTTGTTTATGAAATTCTCTTGTCTCATTTTTTGTCCTCCGGAACTGCTTTACCGATTTCTACCAAATTTTATATGTATGTTTAGTATGTCTGAGAATCGTCTAACGTTTATTTTTAAACAAGGTTACACTTAAAAATAGGATGTAAAAAAATAAATATTACAATAAAACACGTGATTTTCAGTCACAGACTTTCGACAATCGGCGGCTCAAAACGGAGCAGTCGGTAGGATCGCTGCTGATCCGAGCTTTTGCGGTGGTCGACACACAACGCTCACAGACCACGGTGACCCCCAGCGGTAGTACCGAAGACGCGCCGCAAACTCAGCGGGCGAGTCACACGCCGGCGGTGAGATCCGGCCCTCCACTCAGCTGTAACTTCTGTTGGAACACAGTGGATGAGTGCGGTCGAATCCTCCGCCGCAAGACGCAGTACCACTGCCCCGAGTGTCGCACCAACCTTTGCATCGTGCCGTGCTTCCACGAGTACCACGATGGGCCGGACGCCGAAGCCAGCGCCAGCGCAAGATGAACTAATCATAACGGTAACTGGTTTTTAAACCTTCGATCTTTTTAGATCTCTGTGTGCTTGTTTTGTGCATTGCACATATATATCGTTTCCGAGTATAAGTTCCGAATAATATTTTCGAAATAGATGTTAATATCTAACCCCCTTATTCATTAAAACATTTAAACAGTGTTTAACTAATCAAGGTTCGCTCTCCTTTACTGGAATGTTGAAAACGTCACACGACAGAAAGGGACAGCGAACCTTAAGTAAACAATGCATAAATATTTTTATGAACAAGGGGGTGAATAATTTGTTTGAAAGTAAGTTTAAATGACTGAATGAGGTGCGAAAGTTACGAATGTGCTAAGAAAACTAAAATACAACATATTATTTTCATAATACTTACAGGGTTATGTCAGTGCTTAAAAATTTATATCACTTCTACTTTGAACGAATGTTACTATATTTTATTAATCAAAGTTATTTTTACTACTACTATTATTATTAGATATTAATTATGTAATGCAGAATGCTCATTGTAGATGCATTGTGTAAAAGATAAACAATATTATTAATGCACTTACAAGTAATTTCGTCATCAAATATTTCGTCATGTAATATTAAAAAGTCAAGCTTCTTACTGGTGTTGATAGTCGATATCCATTACTTGGCACCTTGAAATAGGTATGCACTAAAAATTAAGAATCAAAAGTAAAAGAAAAACTCAAAATTATAAATATCATATATTTTTCAGTGTAAATATGATTAAGAGAAAATACTTTTAGGTACTCTTACTAGATTCATGCATTCATAGTCTCTAACTGAAACTCGACACTTGGGATTAACTCAAAAATATTATTTCTTTTATTGCTGTTACTGTTGCAGCCAATTCATAAAATGTTTTCGGTTCGGGGTTAGAAATATTTATTTGTGAAATATGGGTATGGTACAAGATATCAAACTATTTTTGTAGGAAAAAAGCTGATAAAATTCTTGTAAAAAAATATTGAGAGTAATAAATTAACGACTATAAAAGCAATATTTAATTCAATGTTATCTAGATGTTATTTGATGTTAGTAGTATTAGAGGAATCATATTAAAAAAGGGATATACGTTACATTTTGACTGACAATCAATTAAAATATATTTTTCATTATATTAAAAAAATATATATATGTTCGGACCAGAAAGAATTATATATTTTATGTATGTTATGTACCTAGTACCAGTAGTACCTACTGACTCATTATTTTCTTTCGAGTAAGTTTCGGTTCATCAATTTTTTTTATAGGGGTCATGAAATAGTCTTTATTTTTGTGGCCTTGTGGAATATAATTATTAAGAGGGTATTTCGTGGATTGAGCCTACAGGTCGACATGCAGATATATTATGTAAAGAAATCAAAGCTTCCTTATGAAAGTAATTATTATTTATTATGGTCTTATTTATATACAGTAGCGTGATGATTACCTTAATAGTAAAACAGATAAATTAATTAATGCATATGGAAGATTTATTTTTGAGCTTGCTATGATGTCACAGATGGCATGACAAACTTATAAAACCCCTCTTTGGGCGGATGTTAAAAATCTGAGCTTGCGGTCTCTTATGCCTTTTACACATTTTGCGCACCCAAAATGTTAACGCCACTTTCTACTCAATAATCCATGAGAAGTGACGGTGAATATGTTTTACTCGGCTGTGTGAATATGATTTTCCATGATACCCTGGTTGGACTCATGACTTTAGACATTCATTATGAAAGTTATTGCCTTATGTAAAATTTAGTTGAAAATGATTATCTAAGATTGTAAGCTATTACGGGTGGTATCAAAACAAAGTTATAATAATTTAGGGTGTGTATAGACTTGACTGTGGGAGTGTCTGCGCTAATAGAGCAACTTTTTAAACTTTTGTATGGATTAGTCTTTGACGTTGGGTGCTTGGCATTAAAACAAAAACTTTCGTCGCTAGTACTTTCAGCTTTCAGGTGGGAAACATACACACGTTAATGAATTATCAGTGTTATGTAACACTCTGTTATTATAGTAGCATTCTTAGTAATTTTAGTTTTTCTTTGTTATTAATGTTTTCGTTATTATATTAGTGTAATTAGGATTTTATTGTAATAAGTGACATGAATCTGATAAAATATGGAGTTGTTCTTGTAAACAAAATGTGTATGGTATTGTAGTTTCGATGTGACTTGGAAGATTTTGTGATAAAAGCGCAAAGTTTAAGAACAAATATTATATAAGGAAATAAAAATATTAGACCTGTTTGTGTATTATGCACGACTATAGTCAGGTCGCAGAGCAAATAGAACATTTCCTATTGCCGTGCTAGTTAGTTATTGGTAGCTCCAGCCATAAACTAGATACACCAGGTTTTTTCGTGTGTGTGTAATCTAAAAGTAAAAGTCGAATTTTTCTGTATCTGGCGACCAGACTTGGATGGGAAATAGATAGGTATTAATTATGTCTAAACTAATATTATGAGGAAGTGAACTTTTCTGATTTTTGAGGCGGGAAATCTCCAAAGCTACCAAGCCGATTTCAAAATTTCTTTAATGTTTTCTACGTTATCTAAGATTGCTATACATTTATACACTGTAACAGCTCGTCTTACTTTGTATGACGTAGTTTCGTTACGTGTGCGCGAGTGGTTATAGAACATTATTGACGCAAGAATATCAAAACAGCTATACTCTTATTATGTTTATTGTTAATATTCAGGGGCTAGGATATAGTTAAAAATAAAATAAACATAATGCTGTTTAGAATAATACAACATTTTTTTTAGGTATTGCCATACTAAATTAATTATGGCCGCACTTTGCGCACATTCCCCATTGTGATTCGTCCATTTAAAACGTTTTGTGCAAAACGTTCTCAGTTGAAATCCTTGATTATTTTTTCCCAATGTTTATTGATAATAAAACCTACACGCTGTTTTAGTAAAAATATTTGTAAAGCTTATACCAACTATTTACTAGTATTTAATCTAAACTGTCCTTTATTTTTATAAAGAAATGTTTTAGAAGTACTAAAATTAAAAATATTTAAAAAGTTTATTATAAAAGTCTACTGAAAGTAGAAACTATTTTTCAATGATTTGTTAATATTATATACATACATACATATAGGGTAATCTCATTGTCTGTTTTGATGTTGTGCCATTTATTGTTCAGAATTATCCAAACTATTATAGAAATAAAGTGTATGATAATTAAATCGGGTTTTTTTTAATAGCTACCTACCTATTAGTCTCGAGTTCCGATTATAGTTCAGTCGTTTAGTTGTTGTAACGTTATTTGCTCTGGGTAAAAAAATAACAAAATACCATAAGTCGGGGATGTTTGGTTTAAGTTTACTAACCACCCCAGCAAGACATCGTCAGTCCACTAGTATACTTAAACCATCAATTTAAAAGTAAATTAAAACTAAGGCGAGTGATGAAAACCAATTAGTTTATTCATTTTTGACAATAAGAATAACATACAATTGTACATTCATTAAACGTAACATTTAATAATAATGTAAATGGAAACATTGCATCCAGATCACATGCTAAACAAGAAAGTACAGACCACAAGCACTCACGATGCAAAACCACCGGTTTCAAAAATTTTATACAAAACAGTCTCCGTTTTCCTATGTAGTACAAAGTTATATTACCTACCTCACTGCACTCGCTTAGACCTGCTTTACAAAAGCAACAGAAAATCTATTATTTTCTATTAATAACCTAGTTTCCTTCAACTTTCCTAGGCATTTCTTGCTAGATATTTGACAGCGGATTAACATTATGACGCGATGCAGGTAGGACCTTTAATTTTTTTAGAACTTGTGTGATTATGACACGTATAATATAGATATAAAACGTGTACACGCGCTCTTTATCAAGTCGGCGCAAAATCGTTGTAAACTCTTTACTAATACCATGTAAGTTTTAAGACATTCCAATTACAATCTATGATTATACTATCAGTTTTAAGGTAAGTGGTCTGTTGAAATGCGAAAGTGCTAAGTACCGGGGGGCCGATTCTCAAGCATTTAGCGAGACGGCTCGCAACCAAACCACTTTCGACGCTTAAGAATCAGGTCCTATGATAATTAAATAATGTCACTTTTGAAACTGAAAACTACATCTAAAGTGGCACACTGGTCTCTTGAGACATGAATTCAAAACAATGGTCACGCACAACTTTAAGAATGCTCGACGAAAAGGATGTGCGCAGTGTGGGAGTGTTCGATTTTTAGGGCCTCTTTGGTAAGGCAAGTAAAGAGGCATTTTTAAAAGCGTGACGTTAAGGGCTACCAAGGAAGTTGATTCAGGGCCAGATTGCGGATCTAAGTTAATCGTGTTATCTCAAACCCAGTCGACAGATCACGCCTGTATGACGTAGGTCATCAATTTCTTCGATGGTGCATACCGCCTACAGTTTCGTCGAGCAATCTCAACACCGAACGTGAGTAGTGACAGTTTAAATGTATTTTTACACAATATGCTATTGCATGGTATTCATAAGAAGGTGGTGATTTACAAAATATTACATTTCATATCATACATTAGACATAAGAAATTTAAAATTATGAACTAGATCAGTACGATTACTAATATGTTAGATTACTGCTGCCTAAGATTGCTTAGGGAAATATTTTATAATTTTTAGAGGAAAAGAACACAATTTTAATACAACTTAATTATTATATTAACAGACTTTCATAAAATTATATGATAATATATTAAAAAATTATATTTTTAATACAATTTAAATTACCTAGTTTAAATGTAAATACTAACATTCCCATGTGTGCAAATATGTAAAAGAAGCTTGTGATTATAACTGTAGTATAAAAGGCGTGCGCTATTGTAATAATGCTACCGAGGATTTAACTACAGAATTATTCTAACATTCATATTAAGACTTAATTTCTCATAAAATAATTATACAAATCATACAAGGCGAGAAACACGTCTCACATTATAATAAAGAATGATACGATAGTTGGCAAAACACTTTTTAACATTAAACATTCATAATTCACAAAGAGACAATAGGGGAGATAATAAAAGAATCAATTCAGCAGCTTATATACCATGTACCATTTTATATAAATATGAGGAAAAATATTTATGCACAAACAGACAGTAATCTAGAGTTAATTGTGTTTCAACCACTATACGTTTGTACATAACATAATGGTTTCTTTTTAACTGTCGCAGCGACTTTATTTATATAATGTTTTAAGGTAAGTGTAGGCTTCATGAGCATTTTTAATTTTAGATTTGCTTACAGAACATGTCTTTATAGATTCCATTAACTTTCCTAGTTCTTTGTTTATAGTACCTATTAGTGTTGTGAAGATAATCACTATCTTGTGATGTATTGTAATAGTCTTAATATATAATTTTTATGTTCGTGTGTTTGTCACTGTAATTCTAAACGGCTGGACCGATATTATGATTTTTTTTTGTGTGTTTTAGGTTTACAATGGTTTGTAAACCTAAAACACCGGCAGGACAGCGTGTCTAGTCCGCTCGTTAATGATGACGGTTTTCTCCTTTATTTTGATGAATTTCTATAAATAAATGATTGTGATACGCCGCTACTGTAGCCTACACACGGAATATTAGATGATTAATAATATCATAATACAATACAAGCAAAAAAAGCTCAATTTCTTAAACTCTTGTCCTACTATGTAATCTGTGATTATACTACTCTCCGGTATGATAAATCGACACGTTAGTAAAAACGTTCATATCATGTAATTACTTATTTTGAACAAAATTAGCACGAAAATGCAACGTATTTGCAATTTTGTTTATAATAATCGTATTAGAGTAAGTGTCTTTATGTAAATTTCAACTTTACGATTTCAGTATTGCCACAGTATTAGTATACAATTATGTTTCGTCTTAAAATTATACAAATATTTATATAAAGTGGCAAGTATTTATTTAAAATTTTATAGCTATACGCTGGGATGCTATGAAATTTTAATTTGAAATTAATACTGTGTACAAAATATTATAATTTAGAGTCTATGCACTTAGTATCTAGTGTTACATTTGCAGAACTGTTGTTCTCTGCGAATGTTGTTTACCGAACAACAAAAGTGTGCTATCGTAACAGGTGGAGTGATATAATATTACGAGTTACATATACCTACCTTTAAAAGGGGAAAAATTTCGTATATATTTATTGTCGATATACAATCAATAATAAAATATGTATTATATGTATTTTTTACACTGGCAAGATTAACTTCTAATACATCTTAAGGCATGTTTATGGTGTTCAAGGGTTTGTTTTTGTCCTCGTATTTAGTAACTTATACAAGTTGTTGATAGTCGAAGGCACTGGTACCTTGCTTGTAGTAAGACGTGTCTGTCAACATTTTACTACAAGTAGAGCTTAGATATTTCCCCGTTATGCGAAAATATTTTGTTCGCGATAAAACCCGCGGGTGACATCTAAACTTACAACTCCGTTAAAGGCGTAAGCATACTAAGCGTAGATTTATATTGAGTCAGCGACTGACGAAAACTGACTGATATTGTTTAAGTACACGCAGTCAGAGTACTGTACTGACTGGAAATGAACTGACTCGGCTGTCGACTGACGTTACTGACTGACTCAATGTAAACCTGCCTTAAGGTGGTTACATACATCGATTAGTATAAAAATATGTTAGTGCTCGGTTTCAGCAGGGGACATGGGAGGTAGTAATTGCGTCGCACCGCCAAGATGCCGTTTATATAAGACACGTTCGCTTAGGTTACTACTTACTAGGAACAATATTGCTAAGGGTTCCTACAGGCTATACGTTCAAAAAAGTCTGACATTATTTTGTATAGGTTACATAAAGAAATAATAATGGTGGATAAGAAATAGTATTATTATTACACAAAGGCCATATAATTTGTAACAACACAATGTGGCTAAAAAACAAAACTTTAATTCTTCGGGTAGGATCGGAAGAATAGAATAATGTATATACAATATTATAATACAAATATTCTCAAATCATTAATTATCCACTTCGTCTACTTACGTCTTAATTTCCTTAGTTTGATATTTTCTTAATAGACTTTATAAAACGTTACAATAGTCTGGGTCGTTTTGATATAATGCACTCGGAAAGATGAATTTTATGCAAAGAACTTAACTCAGTTCGTTACACATATTAATGCTGTAAGATGATATTTACAACATTAAACACAAACCGATTATTAACCGATTTCTAAGAATTAGGAAGTTTATTGTGGTACTATTTTTCTTTAAAAATGAAAGTAATTGCATATACTTTTCAAGCTTGTAAGTAAAATATGATTTAATTACTAGTTTATAAAAAATACTACTTGTACACAATATACGTTACCGCACAAAATTTTTAGTATAAAATTTGAAAGCGTCTGTGGATATTTGAGTCTTACTGTTATATATGTGTTACGATTAGTGTTTCTTTACTAAAATTTATACAAAGTCCACTTATTTTTACATACTGTATACATATAAAATATATTATCTATGTGATCTCATCTTGCACTATATTAATTGAATGTATATTTAGTGGAAAACTGATAAAGTAGGTTCCCTGAATCCAGTGTGGTGTAACACCAGCTTATTATACTCACCTGTCTACAGGAACCTAAAGCTCTTTCGAATGACTTTTACAAGTAAACGTTGAAGTGTATAAAATGGGATTTATAGCGAAATATTACTAGTGTATTCAAGACAAAAGTATAGCGTTACCATTATCTGTTCACTGTATATATGGTCACTTTTTATCTACGTGGCGCTTCGCATATATAGGCAAAAATTAAAATAGAATGGCACTTTATGAACTAGGCTATAGGTTTCATTTTGTTCTACACCACTACAAAGCAAAGTGGCCAAATTCGTCGTTAGATAACGGTAGAAAAAGTAGTTCATAAAGTTACATTTTATTTCAAAGTCTGTCGGTAGTTTTGTTTGTCGGTGTTTTGCCATAATCACACTATTCGTTGTAGGTCACAAGGGGAAATAATAGCAGATCATGAAACTCTTCCATAGGGACCATCCATAAAGTACGACACACAAACTTCATGGTTTTTAACCCCTCTCCCTCCTCTGTCACAGGTGGTCACATTTCTGAGGACCCTTCCCTCGCTCTCTATTGAGAGGTCACAAAATTTGCAATTTTACAACTAAAAATTAAAACCACATAAATTTTGAGATTACATTTAAAAATTTAAAATGTGATGTAATAAGTCTGAGACGACCCTCTCCCCTTTTCGTGTACGTCTACTTTATGGATGGTCCCTTGATGAGATTTGAACAATTTATCATCTCGTACGAGCTGTTACAAGAATATATCTTACATATATATACTATTAATAGTGACAAATATAGTGACGCTTGTGATACAATATGCTTACACACTACACTAAACTACGTTATTTTAATTCGCAAATTTTAATCACCGGTGCAGGATACCTATTAGCTACAGCAATAAATAACATAACTACTGTCCCCCTAATAAAGGTATTTATATTAAAAATAATAGCCCTAAATTAAATGTTTCACTTGCTTATTTATTTTATGTACAAATATTTAAAACTAGTAGGTAAAATGGAATAGTCATTTCGTGTGCACGTTTGCCGGGCGATTGTGAAAAAGTGTGATCGTAGAAATTTCTATGATTAACACTGCGTTACGTTTTGGTACCCTGTTAAGTAATGAATGTACTAAATACATATAATACGTATGTGGTATCCATCACGTCTTATTTTTGAGGTTATTTTTAAAAATTGCTAATTTTCAAAATTCCTATTCCGTAAATTTACTGACGTAACGGATAAGTTTGACCATACAGCGGGGTAATGATGCCAGCCTATTTGGCACATTGCCCGCAGCTCGGACTTAGATTGAATATTTTATTTATAGTTTTAATTTTAGTTTGATTTATTATTATGATTTTACTTATTTATGGATAAATGTGTTTTTAATAAATATACCTTATATAATAAAAAATTACTTAAGATGTAAGAAAACACTTAATTCGAGGAGGTGAAGGAGATGGGGAACGCGATATAGACTTCACTGTGAAAGTTGTAGCGTTGAAAGCGAAAAATTATTTGTGATTTGTATGGGCAAACGCATGTCGCTCGGTCGCTTGGCCGTATAAATCACGAAATTTATTTCAGCGCTGCTATATTTATCACTTACTTTTTTTACACCTGTATGTTGGACTGTGACACTGGGTCCCTATAAAATTTAAAATGTTTTTTTAAGCCTACGTTGTTTCAGTTTATTATTGAGTAAAATTGTGTTACTAACTAGTAAAATTAAAAGATGTAAGCATCTAAAATCTATATACTTTTTCTGTTTTTTGATATCTTTAAAATTTACTTATTCTAGGAACGTGAATTTCGAATTAGCTGCTCTTAACACTACATACCAATAAAGATATTTAAACTGTGTATAACTGTTAACTATTCAAGGTTTGCTATCCTTTTCTGGCATATTGTAAACGTCATACGATAGAAAAGAATAGCAAGCTTTAAATAGACGCTGTGTATATATTTTTATTAGTAAAGAGGTAAGCGTTTTAGATTGCGTTTTATGATTTTTTATTCGATTACGTTGTCATTATTTATTCTAAATCATGCGTGATATTATTTATTTATTGTTGTAAGGACACGAAACAGTACATACATACATACATTAAGGACTTACAGGGATAAACACAGATATGTAAAAGAGCTTATACATGTACCTAAGTTAATGACACAGCATTACAGCATCAAGTTCAGAAAGTTCAGAGAAAATTACAACACCGCAAAACAAACCAACTAACCAGGAATACTAAATATTCCTTTTTTGAAATATATATTTTTTATTTTAAAAGAAAAAAAATTACAACACTTATAAGAAGCAACAAATAAACAACAGTCATACAGGTTTCCCCGAGCAAATACTGTTAAAGCTACAGTCATGAAATTTGGTGAGTCGAATTTGATTTATTGAGTAGATACTAAGTAAGGAATTTTAAAAATTCTTCCCCTGAGGGAGTAGAAATAGGGGGTTGAAAGATTGTATAAAAGTGCAGGGCCTTAGTTACTAGTCGTTTAGGTAGGTGGTTTAGGTATTATTCAAGATAACAAGTTTTAAGTGCCAACAGCAAATATGTCTATTTGCTGTGCACTTAAATCCAAAAAAAAATCAAATTATAAAAAAAAAAAATTAAAATTTCAGGCTTTTACATTGCATTTGCGGCGTTGCTGAGAAATTATTTTTCAAATTAAAAAAATACTTTTGTATTGAATAGTACTTTTATAGAAAAAGCTTTAAGACTATATTATACGTAATAACATTAGCAACTTTGTTTAAGAAAAACGTATGGTTCCCGTAAAGTGTAAACTTATTTTTCTATGCGAAATGAGCCGCGTGAAATGTCTAGTTTTCATATAGTTTGGCACATTTTTATCAAAGATAATTAATGAGACGTAATGGAAAAAGTTATGCTAATTGAATTAAAATTAACGGTAAATAAAAAATCATAACAGCTTAAGGTACCAAGGTTTTTTTTATTTGTGTAACGCAGTGATAATTATAACCTAGAACGTAGTACAATAAAATGAATCAACTTTAATAAATAATTTAAACAAAGAGTAATATTATGCGTGTAAATGATTTGTTTGAAAATTTAGTATATTTTGTGTCATGTAATGTCGTATGAAAATGGTTTTGGTATAATTACTAGTTGTTTAAAGTTCTCCAAAAAAGGTCTTCAAAATGTTTTGAGGACGGCATTCTATTTCCATCGAAAATTATTTATAATGTGTGATCATTTATCAATTTCGATGATCACTATAACTATATTGACTAAGTTATTCTAATTTATATTAAGTGTCAGTCTACTCCGAGATGAGACAGGGCACGCCATTTTAAACCGACTCGATAATATTTTTTATGAAATAATACCCATATTTAAATAAGTTCCACTGCTGCGCAGCGTGACACAGCTCTTAGAAAACAATATTCCATTTTCAATTGCCACGTACAAAATGGCGTGCCACATCGAGTCTCAGTGCGCGCTGACCCTAACACAAATATTGTGTAAAGGCAAATGAAATGCGTTTTCTAAATTAATTTCAGAGTTAGGCCTCTAATAAACGGCGATATGTTCAACTTATTTTAGAATTTATTATTAATTGATCTATTTACCTACGCGCCTCAGTCTTCACGATCGTTTTTAGGGGTTTCCTCCGATTTTAACCTGAAATTAATAAACCGCTGTTCAAATTTATTAACCCCTCCAGTTGATTTAAATTATTATAAAATTATCCAAAAATTTGAACGCTCAACATCATTGAGATATGTAATTTGTGGTAAAATACCCGGCATTATAATTTATAACCAATGAGTTCATATTACGACACACGCGGCTGCGGTATACTGACAAACATTCAGTTTATATATAGACATACACTGAGATACATAATGAATTGTAAATACAAAGTTAGTTAAAAATAATAAAAAATAAATGCTCAGTAAAAGTAAATTAAAATTAGTGATAAAACGATAATTTCATAAAATCGAATATTTCTTTCCTAATTCATACTTAGTATAAAAACTAAAGGATCAATTCATACTAGCAAAGAGTCAAAACACACAGCAACATTTTTAATTTCATGCTTAAGCAAAATAGTTTTTACTCTAACCTTATTGAACTTTAATGTTTTTGAAAAAAAAATGCCTACATGTGACATTAGATAAATACAATTACTATGGACATATTAGAGTAACAGTTAAGTAATTTTTTCACGATATTCACTTGTTTGCGCTCTGACTCAGTACTAATAATAATTAACTCTACTATAGTAAGCTAATAGTAAGCTATTTACAAACGCAAGTTCATAGAATACGTTTGAAGGTAAAATAATCGTTAATTTATTTTATTACTTCTAAATTAATTTCAATAAAATAATTAGTTCGACAAAAGCAAATAAAACGTAAATAAAATTAATGTCTACACTTTAATGTCTTTAATTTTTTTAGTATAATTCGACGCTAAATCTTGTCAGTGACTTAAACTGATCGAGTCTTCTATACATAACTTTATTATATACACATGTACGATGATACAAAAAGAAATTTGTCTCGTAGCGAAACGTGAAAATTAATTTTAACGTTTCTAAAATACCGATGTCTAATCCTAGTTTGCATCGTATAGAATACTACGTATACATTAATATGATTTAGCATTAATAATATTTTATGGAAGTTAAGACGGGAGATCACAAATGATTCGAAGCCTTAGTGATTTACGTCGTCGATTTTGAAATTATTATGCATTAGGAACAATTTGAATAGAGTACTAAAAGGGGCCGAACTGAAGCCGTGGCTAATGATAATAAATACTAAGAGCGCTTTATATATAAAGGTGAGACTGCACTAAATGAAGCTTCGCTGCGGCGGCAACACGCGACACGTCACGGCTAAAGTGCGAAGGGGTATGCAGGCAGCGGTGCTACGCTGCACAAATCATCATGAAACTAGAAGTCGCGTTTCATACTTGCATCGTCTTACATTTAAAAATAATGCTGATGACGCACAACAACACAATACGAGACTGTGGCAACGCATACACCTAACACTTAGTCCGCAAAAACAATTTAACATCAATATCATAAAATATAATAAACGTCAGAAGCTTTGTACTGTCCACACAACGAATATTCATTGCTCGATATTAAAGGCATATTTTACCAGTTATTGATAAGTTCCAAATAGGCTAGATACATATTATGTTACAGAGCAATAAATTTTAATTCAGATAAGGTAAATAAGCAGATAAACTCCCTGGTACTGTGTCTCCTGATCAGACAGATTTATCTGCCAATTTTTTTATCTGATACGCATCTGGAACTTGATCAGTAAAAGACAAAATGGCCACTAACTTGTTATTTTTTCATGGGCAGTGCAGTACGTATAAAAATGTAAATTGAATTGCAAGAAAAGATTGGGGTTCGCACATCAAATAGTTCTAGTGTTTGACTATCGTAAATGACAATGTCGGCTTATATGAAGCGAATGACCCCGCAATACCTCACGTATTCAAAATCTATTTCATCGGCAGTGCAGATAAAAATATGCGGTACAAAATTGAGAAAAAAATCCACGGTATCCGAATGACAGACTGTAGTTTGCCATTGTGTAGTCCTGGTGTTAGAAAAATATGTAGCGAATGTCGAAGTGATATCATCCCCACGTATTCATAACTTTTTCATCGACAGTGCGAATAAATGTGATACAGAATCGAAAATTATTCGCATAGTATTCGCATTACGGACTCCAGTTCGTCGTTGTGCGGTCCTAGTGTTTGACGTACGAGTAAATGACAATGCCGGCTAGTATGAAACCGAAGGTGATGGTGAGTGGCTTGTATAGTGACCTCTTGAGTGTGTGCCACCTCTCGGCGTCCCTCGCCCGCTTCTTCATGACGGAAACGCGCTCAGCCAGCTCTCGCGTGCGCCGACGACGCAGAGTCTCCGTGTTGTCACCGCCGCTGAAATTGATATGACTATATAAATATTGTTTATTTTAGGCTACAGAGACCTATACCATACGATATGGTAATTAATAATAATTTATATATTGACATACAGTACAAGGCCAAAAAGATTGCACATCGACACATGGAAAAAGACAATCAGCTTATGTCAGCTAGGTGGAGCGTTATCTCAGCCGCACCCTACGTATGAGACGTCGTTGTTCAAAGAACAAGAATTATACAAAGAACTAAATCGTAATTGTTGTAACAGCTCCTTTAATAATAGATACCGGACTGCATTATTTCTGTCGCAAGAAATACGATTCTTGCGACAGAAATAATGCAATACGCAGCCGAAATTAGCCGATTGCCCCTTTATAAATGTCGATGTGTATAATGCCGCTTACCGTTTTTTATTTGACAAAAAACAAAAACGTAGAAGCCTAGTTCTAAGGGATTACCACAATATAGCACAAAATTATTACTCTAGGTGAGTTTTTAGAGGGAGGAAATCGTTATGGCCCGTTGTATGGAAACCATTTAGTACACAACCCTCTTAAGCAGTTTGATGAAAGCCGTTGTATAGTGCAAATAAATACGGTTAAGTTGTTTGTTCGTAAAAATGGTGACAGCCAGAAAGACTAGGTTTGCTGTCATTTTTTCAAGAGGACTTTTTACCCCATTTCCCATACCTCTCAGGCTGTTGTGGTGCTTCATCGTCTTCGTCATCAGCTGACGAAGAGGCGGTGTCTCTCGGCGGTGGTGGTGGGGGTTCATCATCATCAGACCCTGACTCCTCAGGGGACCCCGTGTAGTTAAGGTTGCCTGAAATAAAACAGCGAGAAATGGATATCTCGTATTACAAAATGTTAAACTACTAGAGAGATTTTCTATTTTTGTAATTTGCAATTTTTATACAGATGTAAATTACGGGTAGGTAAAAGCTATATATGTTACTAAAAGCTTATTTTGATGTACTCAAAAACACAGGTATTACATTACATTAATAAAAACCCTGACTCTTAAAGAAAGTTTTCATTTGTTTTTCAAAATCATATTGCTCTGTTGCTAAAAAATATGCGTATAAAAACGCGAGGCACATATTATTATATTTTTTATTTTATTATAAAATTAATTATTATAATTAAGTAACACTCTATTGTATTAGGTTTTAAGTTATAACTTGTAAAGATAGCAGTTGTAAATTTTCAATGAAAAAAAAACTATTCCATATTATAACATACTTATTGTGACCCTGTACACAATTCGTGATACCTAATTGTAATTATTATTTAATATGCTAAAAAGCATGTTCAAATGTGCAAAAAATGCCCTATGAAACTTCAGTACATTTGAATTAATTATAATTATCGACACGCGAGACAAATACTTTCATAATACAGTGTCGTGATGTCCTTCCTCAGGAAACGGACACGATACAAGGTCGTAATCCATATACCATATCAATATCATAAATAGGAAAGTTTGTCTGTTCGTTACTCCTTTACGCTCTTACGAAGCAACC
Source organism: Cyclargus thomasi (assembly GCA_026546445.1). Classification (NCBI taxonomy): domain Eukaryota; kingdom Metazoa; phylum Arthropoda; class Insecta; order Lepidoptera; family Lycaenidae; genus Cyclargus; species Cyclargus thomasi. The sequence continues at coordinate 377 of JAOTAV010064795.1, read as the reverse complement.
AATCGAATTGATTTTTGGCATAGGCTTAGTTAAAAGGATTTAGAGTAAGGCTGCTTTTGGTCTTGAAAAAACTGGTAACTTAAAACTGCAAAATTGGTATCAAATGAAAGTTCTTAGAACAGGGATTTCAGAATGGTATATCATAACTATTATAAATGTAACAGTAATAAAACAGTACCAAGAGAGAAATCGAACCAAAGCCAGTTGACGGAGCTACGTCATTTGGTCGGAACAAGTCAATAGGGAATATGCGTGTTAAACATTTATTGAATGCAAATTATTATGATAGTGGGCCTAAAAATATACAGAATCACAAAAAATCTCTGAATTCTTTTGAGAAATAAGTAAGATATTAGCGATGTAAGTTTTCTACCCAT
>JAOTAV010064784.1:0-14286 GCA_026546445.1 Cyclargus thomasi | reverse complement strand
CCCGCGCCCGGCGGGGGGGGGGGGGGCGGGGGGCGGCCGGGGGGGGGGGGCGGGGGGGGGGGGGGGGGGCGGGCGCGGGGGAGTGCGCGGCGCGGGGCGCGGCGCTCGAACGGGCGTACGTGCACGACGTGTACGAGCAGGCGGGCGAGGACGAGCCCGCGCCGCCAGCGCCTGCCGTCCGCTCCTTCCTCGCCGACCTCGAGCCCGGCAGCCTCGTGTGCGACGTGGGTGAGTGATATTTTGCGTGAGCGTTCAAGAGAGTATGACGTCACAGAGTTAGTCGTGCGGAAGGGCGTACACTGTACAGGTAAGCGGTAAGACACCACCAGCGCAAGCCTACGATACTATGCTACCCCGACCCCGGCAGCCTCGTGTGCGACGTGGGTAATATGTTGCTCCTTAGCCATGACGTCACAGCAGTATGACCAGCGTGCACAACGAGAGTATAAAATCACTGTTAGTCGTGCGAGAGGGCGTACAGTCAAGCGACTAGACGCCACTAGCACACGTCTACGATGCCATGCTACTTCGAGCCCGGCAGGCTTATGTGCGACCATGGTGATTGGGATACGTTGCTCCTTATTCAAGACGTCACAGCACATTGGCTAACGTGCACGACGAGACACAGAGCTAGTCGCGCGGGTGTACGTAGAGGCAAGCGGGAAGACGCCCTAGCACACACACAATGCATATGCCTACTGCGTCTACGATGATAGGTTACATAAATCTATTTCCATCTAGCATAGTCGTAGATGACAAGATATGCATTCCTATAGTTCTCGTGTGTGAAAAGTAGTTACCCATCTGCGTTAACCGTATCTGAAAATCTCTTTTGATCACCTGAAAACAATTGTAGGTTAATTAATTTAACTCAGTACTCCACCTCCACCTTTCGGGTATACCAGATTATAGAAGAATTATTAAAATATTATCTTATTTAAACTAAAATTAAGAAAAACTAAGTTCAAATTTGAAAAACATGTTTTTGATGAAAACATGATGTAAGAAGCGGGGGGCGGGTTCGTCCCACACGGTCTTGTAAATTATACGTAAACACGTAATTAGCAATTCAATCCTTGATTCGGTAAAGGCCAACGCGTAGGAGCCCCGAACCATCTGCTCACATCCCTTATTAATTGACCAACATCTAATATTCATTAACTATACACTCAATTATATTTTGAATTGAACGCAATTATTGTTGTAAATGGTAAAACGTTTGTTATATTTATTGATGTAAATGGTAAAACCTTTTTAGAATAAGATTGCATTAGAAGGCGTTTGTTTTTAACATCACACAAACATATCTATTATAATTTAGAATTACAGGGGGGTTATTACCTTTCATTTCCAGACAGTTTACGCCCAAACCAACTTTCATACATTATTTATTACTTTTTTAGATTAAACTAACAGTAGATTAATAGACTTGATTAGAGTTAAAACTAGTTTCGAGGTGGTCGTGTTGCAAATTTAAAAAAATTCACACTAAATACAATAATAGAAACTTAATTTACTAGGTCTAACTATACTTAACACAAAATTTAATGCACAATATACAGTACAATCATAACAATACATATTTTATACACTATTAAGTGAGCTGGATTGTAACGTAAAAAATCTAAATGTTCAAAAACCCGACTGCAGGAACCATTGCAATTTAAACATCAAGTTATGTATGTATTTCATTTTGTTACACTCCACGACCTAAATGGGCGGAAAAAAAATTTTGGAACCTCACAATTTTGGCTTCAAAATCCGCAGTTTTACCCCCATTCGTAGTGTCTACGCGCCACGAAAAAGAGTTGTCACACGGCACCGCTACGCATACTTGTAGCTCTGCGTTACTGCAACGCATTTCAAAACGTAATGCTTACGAGAGTGACATGGTCGGTCGGGAGGACAACGTCTGCGGGGTCAACTAGTCTTTAAATAAAAAATAAGGAAAATATATATTTTTTTTATATATCACTAAATATATATATATATCATGATCATGGGGGTCATGACCCTCCCCCCTGGACGTATCCAGATATGCAGAACCTAGGTGAATCAGTCCTTAGTGAAAAATGTTAAACATAATGTTTTATTAATTTTTGTCACAACATACATTTTATTTCTAGTACTTTCAATATACAATTTATTTAATATAGGTATTTACTTTATTTACAAACGTTAATTCGGGAACGAAAGCATCGAACATTTGAATTTTACCACGCGGCGCCACCACCACCCGCGCCACCGCATAACTGCCTTAAGTTTTTAAATTTAAATGTATTCACGATAAATAATAATAAAAAATTATTTTTAAACTATTAAGTTAATTTTTATTAAGCTTGTTTTAATAAATTATTTTTTAATATTATTTTATTTTTTATCTTTTAGTTCGTCTTAGAGATGGACTACAAATTGGCCTCCTTTTTAGATTTAAATTTAAAAGTTTTATAATGAAAATGTACACATTATACTTAATTTTCATCTCATTCATAAAGTTAGCCTAATGGTTATTGTTAAAATGTGGTTTCCTCATCTATAGTCTAGTGAGTTTAGAGACCACCTTTTGCCTTCATCATCACGTTCTAAATACCATGTATTTAAAGAGTGCTTGGCAAGGCAATTCCAATAAGCCAAAACTCGATAGGTGTACGTTGTTTCAACACAGATATTCAGGAATCTATGCCCACCGGTACCGGTGGTGGATGGTACCGGAAGGTACCATCGTCAAACCCTGGCTACTATGTATTTGAAGAGTGCTTGGTAATACGATTCCAACGAGCCTAAACTTGATAGGGGTACGTGGATTCAACACTGAGATGCTATGACCACTTTCCGGTTGCATCATCATATCAGCTTTCTAATATTATAATATTGCATCCCAATTTACATGTCTCTGCATAATTTCAGATAAATCGGAAGTCGATAAGTAGCGCAAATTAGAACACGAGTATGTGACATATCCCAAGGAGCCAAATCGTCTTTTTGTGACTTGACCACGAGAATGTAACCCCCCCTGGCGCTAAAGCTGGATCCGCCCTTGTGTCTGCTGCTAGAGAGTTAAAATTTTCTCAGATTATGCCCCTATCTATAACTTATATCTTTTATGTAAAAATACGAATAGATACTTCGCAGTACTTACGTGTACGTTTATGGATTTTATTGATTACTCATTTTCCCGGCTTCAAGGACTAAACACAGTTTTATGAGCAATTTATGGCAAATCAAAATCTATCGGCCATCAAACCATAATCACCATTAAATGGTCTATAGCTGATATAACTTTATGAGATATAAATAGTTGATACTATAATTTTATTGGTTTCTATAACATTTGCTAATTATTATATTATATTTGGTAACCGAAATTACGATTTCGATATCAAGCCTCCCGACCTGGAGCATATTAAAAAAAATAGAAATACAAATCTTTATTAAGATATACAAAGTATTGAATAAAAGTAAAATACCTGAGTATTAAACAAAAGTATGTATATAATAATACAATGTTTTGGAATAGTGTAAATGCAGGCAGTGTAAATATGTATCCTATTAAGTTAATCTTCTCTCATGGAGTCATGGCAATCAAAAATCTTAGAGGATTATTAGGATCTTTAGTTATATAACATAGGAGAATACAGTACAAATTAAAATATCGTAATAGTGAGATGCTTCGGCACGAATGGGCCGGTTCGACCGGAGTGATACCATGGCCTTACAGAAAACTGGCTTGAAACGGCGTTGCGCTGCCCAACTTCCCTAATCCCCTTTCCCTATTTCCATTCCTTATTCCCATATAGGCCGGCAACGCACTTGCTTGACGGCAGTTGCTTTCCATCAGGTAACCCGTCTGCTCGCTCGCCCCCTAAATATCATAAAAAATTGAAACTTGATCGGTTTCAGGAAAGTCAAGGTATCGATTCATCGATAAACAAAGAACGAGCGTTGAAGGAAATATATTATGATTTAATGTCGCGTCGGTAGCTGAGGATCGGCTTGGTGTATTACAGATTGATGCTTCAAAGTAAAAAAGCGGGAAAGTAATCCAAATGGCCGATTTTCGTTCACTTTGGCGGGGATCCCGGGCGCCATTACAATATTTGAGAAATCACAATTTTCCGCATCCCGTTTTCTTTCATCTAGCTCTTCCTCCACCGGAATAGGGGCGATTTTTCTCGAACGTATTTGTATAAAATTGCAAATGTAAAGTACGAGCCACAAGTCAAGTTGCGAATCGGAAAACATTATACAGATTAAATTTCTGTGGAACTATACAGAGCTGTAATATCGTATTACAGGGATGATGCCGGCAGGAGTGGCAGAAATAGATATCTAATTTATTTTTGAATTACTGCAAAAACACACTTATTCGTATGAATAAATAATAGTATTTATAATTATTATAAATTGTTACCTAAAGAAACAGCATTACAAATATTTAAGCATTTGAAATACGAGATTGGTAAACTATTTTGTAACTACGAATTCGCGAAGGCGTGTTTTATACAATAGCCTTGTTTTTTGTTTGTCGTTACTATTTGTTAATGTCGAAAGTCGAGTACATAAAAAAATTCGAATGTAACATTTAGTGTCCATCGACGATGGACACTAAATGGGTTTTCCATCAGGTGACCGGTCTCAGACGGTTCGTCTGCTCGCTTGCCTCCTAATTTCATTAAAAAAAACGAAATAAAAGCATAGTTTTAAAGTTAGCTTTTCATGGCTTAAGGTTTTACACTTCCCACATATAAATTACATTTTATGTTAAACCATAACAAAAACTATGTAGTTAGAAAAAATATTTCTGAATTCAGAATTCAGATACCACCAGTTATTTTAAATGAACAATGAAACAATGGAAAAAAAAATTATCAGCTCCTTGTAATTCCAGTAGTGTTGCCACACAAAGAAACCATCGGCATCGCTCGGTACAGAACAAATCGCGGCGCGCTCGTTTACATAGAAACCCCATTGGGTCCCACCACCACACCACCACCACACCACCACCACGCCAGTCAGATGTGAGCTATAAATTAGCCATCGGCTACACATCACTGGCCGGGCCGTATAGTGTATTAATTGTATAGGCTATTCACTCGATAGTGATTTGTAGCGCATTTTGTAGCACTACCTTTATTTATGTACGTATGTGTACATTGTAACGTGTACTTGCACTATGCATGTGTGCCACAGTGGTACAGGTAACTTTGCACTATGGACTTACGCTGATAAAACCTTTAATAAACGGAAATAGCATTATCTATATTTATTATTATTATTACTGTTCATCGTGAGTGTAACATCGTCTCATTTTTATAAGTATTTACCTTTTTTATATAAATATTTAAACAGTGTTTTACTAATCAACATTTGCAGTATTATTCTGGAATATTGACAACGTCACACGACAAAAATAGACATTGTTTAAATATTTTATAAGGGTGTTCAGTAGTCAGAAAACACATTTGGACATATATTTTTGTACGGCAAGCTAACCATTAATTTATCCGTGAAAAATAATAGGAAAGCCCGCATTTTTTAAATTTTCTGTCAATTTCCAGGGCAAATTTGGTCATTTGATTTTGTACGGCATCAGTTTCATAATGATTAAATACAGATTCTTATCCATTATTTCGCAATGCCGTACAAAAATATATGTCCAAAATGTACTTATTGACTACCTGAACTTTAGATTTCTCACCAGCACCCAGTTGGACAGCTTACAAGTGAAGTCATAGAACAAAATCTTATTGTTTTATGCTCTCTAGCGTAATATAAAGGTCTCCTGCGATGTCATATGACTCATCCATTTTGTGGACGGCTCAGTAGTCTATAAAGCTAGGATTGTCCTAGTTCTCTACATCTAAGAACTAAGAAGTATATTAGGCTGACGTATTTAGAAAGCTATGTTGATGATGCTGATTCATGTGGATTGTATTGTTATAGCATTCCGCACCACTTAGCATTAAGCGCGATACTCCACTCAGGAATCGGGACACCGAATCTCCGCTACCATACATTACGTAAATGCCTTCAATTGTTATCCCCAAGTAAAGTGACCACACTTCGACTGAAAATGGTACACGTACATTCGGGAATAAAATTTTTAATTGCATAACAATTTATTTGTTTTTTTATGATGTTTAGTGGGCAAGCGAGCAGACGGGTTACCTGACGGAAAGCAACTACCGTCGCCCATGCACACTCGCGACATCTGAAGAGTCGCAAGTGCATTGCCGGTCTTTATGAGGGAACAAGGAATGGGAATAGGGGATTCACGCCTCTATCGGGTTTTGAACCAGCGCCTCCTCTAAACGCTTGTTACACCTTGTTACAATGTAATACAAATAATATAGTTACTTATCAATACAATAAATGCGACATTGTGTTTATTTGTCTTTCCTTTATGCCCTAACAAAGTAATTAACCGACTTTTTTTGACATACACTTGTAAGGAGAGAGAGTAACGTATTTAGGAACTACTACTTTTAAAGGAAACATAATGTTTCTGAAGGAATTTCCACGGGTGCGAAGCCGTAGGCAAAAGCTAGAATAATGATGAAATATCAATATTCAGGCTTAGCTATTTCAAAATGGTGAAGTCGAAGAGGCGAAGAAGAAGAAAATTAAAATCGAGTGCTTTTATTCGTTTTAAACACAGGTAAAAGATATAGATTATACAACAATGTAAATAAAATATTAAATATCTACTCCAAAACTAAATTAGAATGTAAGAAATCTTTAACTGATAATAAACCTCAATTACACTGAAACGGAAAATCTAATAAGTACATTATATCATTAAAAATAATACGATTATAGTATTTAGTATGTAAAAGTAATGAATTCTCATTCCGTGTAAAATACACACACTCACACCTACAAATCCTCACATATGCATTTAAATTATTATCATTGTCATTTTTAATATTAGAGTAATGTCAATTAATATGATTATTGTTATTTTTATTTTCTCTATTAATGTTAATACTGTAAATACTGATCGATGGATTCGAGGGTTGGAGGCCTGGTGTTTTAAAATACAAGCAACAAACTGCTTAGCTTAAGACGCCAGTGTCCTCACCAATATGTGCACTGTATCGCAAATGTATTAAAATGTAGAATTTTTATGGTGGGAAAATAAATATATTTATTATTATTAATTAACGGAAAATTGGTAAACTGCAGCCACGGAACAATTTTTTTGCAGTCTCAGGTTTGACTAAAGGCTGGATAACCTAACAAATATGTTAAGACGCATAACAAAGAAATAGATGTAATTTAGATAAAAGCCTGGGAACAGCGAGTGGCAATAACAGCGAGCATAAATCGCTCGCAGCGCCATCAGCCATGACTAATACATGAGAGTGCTAATAGGTGGCGTTAGTGTAGTCATTGCGAAACCGTTACTTCGTAATGCTAATTTCATTACTTTGTATTTTAACTTTATAAGGTAATTCTATTGCTTGAAAACGTATGTAAATTATATTACCACGTATCGCCAAGTTTTTCGTGTTTAACTACAGTTTCATAGTTCATTGCTCGGAATCTGAAATGGCAGAAAATTTCACTGGAAGCACTCTACCGTGTATAACGCGTGTGCCTTTTGTTTTTTCTTTTCGGTAAATTGCATTAAACAAGATACCATTTTGCACCAAACCTTCAGAGATACGTAAATATATTATATGTAGTATTAACACATTTACAACCACTGTACACACATGAGGGTCTGATCTTCGTCCGGTACGTAGGAAAAGTCATGAGGCAGACAAAAAGAACCCATCTCGAATAGTTAGTCAGACGTTGCATAATCTTTATCACTAAAAAGATAAGTCATTATGAGTATATTTGCAAGGTAACAGCTACCATAATGTGAGTGGGGTGTCGGGGTGATGGTAATGATATTCGGTGAGCACTGAGCAGGCAGCAGTCACGAGTCGCCGGCGCGGGCGGGTGCGGGCGGGGGTGTTGGCAGAGACAATGCTACACCTCGTCAGGGCACAATCGGCAACTGACTGCTGCGGTAGATTCGTGTGGATACGACGTGACGATTATATTTATTATTATTTTTAAATGATTTTGAATGATGTTAAATTTACCGATACACAAAATTAATTTCTGATTTTAACTAGCTGTAACTAAACTCTATAATGAATTCTCCTTTTAATGAGTTGACTTTATGATCTTTAATACTATGTTATAAAAAAGTAACATAACATTAATTTCCTATGACGTGTAATATATAAAAATTATAAAAATTTTTAGAACACACCATGCTTAAACATATGGTAGAATGTAAGAACTCAATTATTTAACTATTACCTGCATATATAATGTAACACTACATTCTGTGAATAAAGAATTTTAATTCGACAACAGGCAGGCACTCGAAATTTTTACAAAATACTTATTTGCATTTTAACTTTACTAATCAGTAATAAAATTAAAACAAAATCAACAGTTAAAGTGGGCTTTAATACAAAAACATAATTTTTACCTATGTTAGCTCTTATATGGTACGAAACCCTTCGTGCACGAGTTCAACTCGCGTTTGGTCGACTTTTTTTTAGTTTTTAAGATGATAGTTAACTTAGAACCTATACTAACCATTTTTATACACCTGTATATAAAAATTACAATGTAACACATGAAAATAATATGTAACATTCCAAAGATAAACAAAAAGTAGCGAATAATAAGTATATCTTTGACAATAATTTGATTGCGTTTGACACCCGTGAACTACAAATCTAAAATTAGTATGCCACCGCGATACAACACGTGAAAGTGGTTTAATATGAAAAGGAATTTTCATTTCAGCTACGTTTCGAATCGTAGAGGTTTTGCGACAGCCCACTGAATTTATATTACTATGCAGCGTCAACTTCTTTAGGTGTTCCTTCTGAGGTCTGGCAAAGTAATATCTGTACTAGGAGTTAAAATTTGCATCTGATTTTAAATTTTCGAATGTAACTTTTAAAATAAAACTATCGGAGTTGTTTTATAGAAAAACAGACCAAGGTTATTTGTATCACGAATAACATTTTGTTAACATACATTGACCAAATGAAGTAGTTCCTCCATTTGAACTATGGCATTCATTCATTCAATTATCAACGAAACAAATTATTTTTGATGGTCAAAAAAAAATGTGTTGTCATTTTATTCGAATGTTCGAGGTTTGTTCCGCCTTTAAAACACCTAAAATATTCAACTTCTAGTTAGTTAATAATAAATAAGTTTATAAAATACTTATCCTAGTGACCGATACGGCTATTGAAAGTAAGTACTTTTTTTTGAGACGTTGGCCACGAAATACTAAGAGTTAAAGAATTTCAGGGCTAATGTCCCAAAAAAAAAATAATATTATTCAAACCCACCTGTAAATTTTGTACCCATTCGAAGTCGGCACATATTATGTGGGCCTTGTAGACTGCTCATTTCAATTTCAGACTTGGGACAGGGTCTTCGGTCATGACGCGATGAAATACGCAATTCATAGGCGGCTCCGTTTATATACCGTTTTCCTTGAGGCCGAGCAGAAATTTCCAGAATATCGAGATTCTCAGACCTTAATTACGTCAAACGTCTTAATTTTATGTCGAAACGGTCAATGAAAGTCTCGTGTCATCCAGAATTAGGCCCATTCAAATAGATTCCGGCGCGAAACGTGCCGAAAATCTGGTGCCGAGAATTTAGCCCCCGGAAACATTATGTTAATTTATCAATCTAGATTGTGATTATTATAACTAAGACGTCTATATGACACAGAGAGATTTATTAATAACATATGCATCAATTTTAACGAAATTCCTACTTTAGCTTCCGGAAAAAATCCATTTAATTTTTCCTGTATGCCGCGGGTATACACCGCGGGGGACAGCTTGTTATTTAACTAGTGATCTACCCTATAACGTAATAAGAATATTCACTTAACATGAACTATATATAATAAAAAAATCGGAGAAAGAACCTTGCACTTGGCAAGACTTTGACTAGATTTTATTACTTTTTGCAGATAAACAAGCAGCGCTGTGAAGACTTGGTTCGTTTTTTTTTATATTTTCGGTAGGATTATATACATAACGAGTATGATAACGTAACAGCTAACCTTTAACGTTATTTAGCGCTTATGTTATCATAGTTTTTATATTTTGTCATATTTTATATTAATTCTTTCAGAATAACGTGTACAATATTCGAAAAGATTTACGTATACTTTCAGAATAACGATAAAAAATATAATATAACAATCCCAGTAGCTGTGTAAACAAAAATTTTGTAAGGGTTTTAAAATAAAGTATATTTTTCATACTGGCAAAAGTTCTTACATAAATTTCTCTAACTCGGGTACTACCCGCGATTTTGGATTAACATTAGTATAAGTTTAAAATAATTGAGCTAATAAAATACACAACAGAAACAATTTAGGATTTATTTTTACATATAAAATTTTAAATATAAATTTTCAGCGCTTGTGTCAAAATATTTCGTGGCGCGTGTAATTGTGCACGTTTAGCTTGGCCATAATAAATCATCTGAGACTCACTGCCCAAACACATTTGTCAAATAAATGGTTGAACAGGACAGTTGTCTCCGATATCGATATCGGTTCTAAACATTTTGTTATTTATGCTTATAGCACAACAAATACCGAATAAATAATTCAATGATTCAGGCAGATGCTTTGTCGGCCAAATTGCAGTCTTATGTGAATTGGTCAGATAGTGACCCTAGCAGATAGATATGATCAATGTAGCATTGATTTGAAATAATTCAACCAAAATAGATGTAAATATATATGATAATGAAGTGTCACTTCCCTTCATTATCATACATATTTTTATATTTATTTATTTTTCGATATATTAATTTTCTTTAAAGCTAGCATTTGAAGCCTACAGATTTATTAAATAGTAAAATAAAGTGCCAAGTCGTTACTATAAACTACAATACAGTTACTGTTTCGGTCGCAAGAGCATTTTTGATAGAGAATCCGTCTTAAACATACTAGACATGAAAATATAGGCATGTCGCCTTAATATAAAAGTAACGAGCCTCAAAATTATAACAAGTTTCTTCAGATAACGTCGGTCTTGTCCTTTGAAATTCTGAATTAAGAAGCTTCAAAGCTAATTAGATACATTATGTTGTGGGTCAATCTGTATAAAATTTCAATACGTTATTTTCCTTTTATACGATCAAAACGAGAGCTTTACGTATAAGGTTTGTATCCAGAGGCGTAACTACAAGGTAACCGGCAAAATGCCACGGGCCCCCAGCCGGAAGGGGCCCCTGATCAGCCCCCCTAGACAAGTGGCAAGTGATTATTTTTTACAATAACCGCTTGACGTGTTTTTGTTTTGGATTGACATAGTGGAACGAAAATGAATTTGCCACGAACCTAGAACGGTATAGTTACGCCACTGATTGTATCGTAGTATATAAGTAAAATTAAATGGTAATCTATACTTCTATACTGATAGTATAAATTGTAATGTGTCGGTCTCTTTGTCAGGTATCATCATAAATTTGGGACATAGGATATTTTAGATCCTGGAAAAATTCGGTTTCAGCGAGAAAACTAATTTTGGCGCAACAAAGCTGCGGGCATTATCTAGTGTGCTTATTTTAATCAATTCAAATCATTAATTTACCAGACTTTAATGTCTTTATAACATTATGTAAAAGGGTCATATCAAGTGGGACCTTATAATCTCTGCTCGAGTGGGTTGGGATTATTAAAGATTCATTGCCAGACTAATTAGAATCAAATTATGGATATTATATAAGATAAGTATTAAGCAGTTTAAATTAAGTATTTGGTTGTAGAAAGTTACATAATGGAAGAAATTGAAACAGAGCCAGTTGGTCGGACCTACGACAATTGGTCGGAATATGTCCATTCCATGTAAGCCGTGATCGGCTGAGTTTGACAAAACCCGCCCAAATTACTTAGATCTACGATATGTATCTGTTTCAACTTCTCTGATAGTACAATGTATAATGGGGGAAATTTAAATAACGTGACCAATTCACTAAGATCTCATTCAGCTTCCCTGATTGTACATGTATAATGGGGGAAATTGAAAACGAGCCAGTTGATGGACCAACATTAATTGGTCGGAATATGATTGTACAATCAGGGAAGTTGAAACAGATACAGATTGTGTGTAAATAATCAGGATCTCATTCAGCTTCCCTGATTGTACATGTATCTGTTGAAACAGATACAGATCGTGGATCTAAGTAATTTGGTCGGGTTATGTCAAACTCAGCCGACAGATCACGACTTACAAGGAATTGACATATTCCGACCAAATGACGTAGGCCCGTCAACTGGCTCTATTTTAATTTCCCCCATTATACATAGATTTCAATGTTCCCTGTTACTGTATAGTGAACCTTAGAAAATTGCAAATGTTTTGACGGAGGGTTAATGACCGCTGTGGCCTAGATTAACCGAAAGCACTTTATACATTTTTATTACATACACGTAGCTAAACGAATTCAGAATATTTCTTCCACTTTCCGTCATACAAATCTATGTTATTTTACATAACATGTGAATGCCGAATCTATGTCAAAGTGTGCATGACAACATGTCAAAGGCTAATCCAATTATTATAATGTCGTTTTCAGTGTTAACTGCTTGTCTGTAATTTGTAACGTGTTGAATGCTAATAAGCTCTGATTGATGTAGTTATGAAAACGAGCCCGGTATTTTAGGTAAACTTTTATGTCATTTGAAAATTAAGGGTTACAAATTACAACGTACGTAAATAATCAGTACATAGAACCTACGAATGGTACGAATCCAATTTCACAATTAAAAAAAAGAAACAATCTTATTAGTGTTTTTTAATGTGGCCAGAAAATCTCCATATTATTTCAGCAAAATTGGACGAGCGGTTTGGTCGTGAAGAGGTAATTGACAGGAAGACACGTGAAAATATAGATACATCACAATCAAAATGTTTGGGAAAGCAATCCAACAAAATATGTGAATCAGTTTGTTTGTTCTTAATAACAAATTAACAACATAGTACAACAGATTATGGCAATAGGTACATACTTGTTAAGGAGGGCATTAGCTGACTTAGATAATAGTATTATACTATCATCTAAGTCAGCTAATGCCCTTTACGTGACTGCGCCAGAAGGAGGGTTATGTTTTTCGAGAGGATGTATGATTAGTATACATGATTACTGATTAGTATACATAAAATAGTATGTTTGATTGTTTGAAACGCTCAGCAGCCTAAACGGCTTCATGAATTTTAACGTATGAGGTATCGTTAGATTCGTCTTGATAGTGCTAATGAGACTACGTACATAGAGAAATCATACCAATATAAAATATAAAATAATTTGTCTATGCTACGTACAATAAATAATTAATAAATCAAAATGGCGGATTTGGCAGTTAAAATTGTGAGAATTCCAAAAAACTTTTTCCGACCATTTAGGTAGGGTATCAAAATGAAGAGCATTGAATAGCCATTCTAGAAATATACAACGCTTAATGTTTAAATTGCAATGGTTCCTGCAATCGAGTTTTCTGTTTTGGACGTTTAAATCATATGTGTGTGTGTGTGTGAATGTCCAATGTCCATAGAATGATGATATCATTCTTTGGACATTATATTTAAAACCTGTAGTTAGTAAACATTTGCGTGGGAATGCCACTTTACACGCAAGCAATATTTTTGGCGGTCTCGCCAGCCATTTGAAGTCGTAAACGATTGCTATCCAACAAATTTACTAGTCCTCTTATAATTAATTAAATGTTACTCAAATTAACTATTAGAGCCAAGCTTTACGTAAATTAACTATATCCATTTAATTTTATGTGCCAACTTTATTACATTTGTGAATTGTGATACATATGCCATCTGTTATAACTGGTACAGGTAATGTGTATAATCATTCTATACAATGCCTGGGCTATGTGTAGAACGCTTCAAATTCTTAGGCAATACAAATCAACATACAACAACGTCTCATACAAAAACGTCCGCGATTGACAGCCCATACAAAACGTCCGCGACTTACGCGTTATAGTTTGCACACTTCAATGTATAATGGGGGATATTGAAAGGGAGCCAGTTGACGGACCTACGTCATTTGGTCGGAATACATAAGTAAATTCCAAATTAGTCCTGATATTTCGGTTGAGTTTGACACCACCCGAAATTACTCAGATAAATATAATAAATAAATATTCTTTATTGTGCACACATAGAATGACAATTTTACAAACATTTTTAAAACACAAGTATAACACAA
>JAOTAV010064773.1:0-14286 GCA_026546445.1 Cyclargus thomasi | reverse complement strand
TTTACGTCTATGTAGCTGTGCCCCGCGGTGCTACCCACGAAAATAGTAGCCTATTTGTTAATTTAGAATACCAGCTAACTCCATGCCAAATTTTATCAATATTGGTCCAGCCGTTTAAGCGTTAAAAGGTGACAATCATACACACTCAAACACTTTCGCATTTATGATATTACTAGTATGAAGTATGATATAAGGATCTTTGTGTACCCGACAACGCAAGGACGGATGTTAAATCCATGTCTTCTTCTGACGGTATATCACGACAGAATCTCGGGGATGGTTTAAGAATGTTTTAAAAGCTAGGCGACTGGAAAACCCGTTAAAATTTATGGGATTTTCAAGGCAAAAGGCTTAAAAAATTTGGAACGAAAATGTAGTATGCTCTGGTCAGCATCTGGGAATTCTCTTATTCCTTCAAGCTGTGCAAAGAGCATTGACAAGAAATGAAAAAAAAAGATAAAGAGGTTTTTTGGCAGGGCGTGTAAAAGTGACGTTGTATTTTTGTATTTCTTCGCTAAATTTGTGTTGTTTTGGGTTTTAATAGGGGTAGAATATAAACCATTAAATATTCGTTATCATGCACAAGTGTGGGCAACCTTCAAGAAACGTGTTTTTTTATGTATCTCTCCAAAACTCCACTAGAAATTTTAGTAAAGCGTCTACCACTTTACTAAATCTAGTGACTTGACACTTTGACTGCACTGACGATCATTTTGATCATTTTGACTTTGACTAAACTAGACTTGACGAAATGTTGTTACGATGCTAAAATGATTTGATTAATTGATTGATTGATTGATTGATTGATTAATTGATTTCCCGCCTTTACTCGACACTGGCCATGGTTATTTAGCCGTAGCGCCATAAAAAGAAAGGAAAAGAAGATTAAGTAATGAAATGATTAAGCCATCACGTACTTAGTCTCTCGGCCCTAACCCGGTTTAGCCGTTGCGGGTTAAAGATAGAGAAAAAAAACATCGTCCTCCTTCAAACTGTGTGACTTCAAATATCCTTAAAAACGACATGGAATCAAATAAACTACTATTATTCGTCGCAAATGTTACAAAAAAATGCTAAGGTAACCGAAATCATACAAGCAAAACGGGTTAAATCGCTTAATCGAAAATTCAAATACGGAACTACCGCAAACTATCGATTTTTTTATTTGATTTTTTATTTACCATTTATTATAGGCACATAATATGCCCATATTATAAATTTTAGTATGTACTTAATAATATCTATATAATATATTCTATGAAGTATAATACTAAAACCGATCAAATTATCTATATTTTTGTGTATTTCACCAAATAATAAAATGGGCAAAAACTTTTGACCGGTATTGTATATACCCTATGACCTTATTAAAACTGAACTTTATTGAGTGAGAATTTGCTGCTCGTGTTCGATATTCGAATTTTGAATAGTTCTGAATTTCAAATATCGCATCCCACTTTGATTTTCATTTTAATATTATGGTCTGCATGATTACTAAATCAGGGTTGACTATAATATTAGTATTCTACATATTTTGAGATAATGAAAATATACCAATAAATTAACACGTTATAACAATTTCTTTGACGGCTTGATGCTGAGCTGATAATAATCTGCAAAATAAGCGCCGAGAAAAACGCTTTTGAACACTGTAAAAACGTATTTGCATAAATATAAGAACTTTTAATAGAATCTTTATAAAGTTAGCTCATTACAGTTAATCGATATGCACAAAATTTAATCGTATTCGGTATTGATGGTATTGATTTGCTGTCGGCGTGGTATGGTAATGAGGATGCCCGCACTCCGCAATTTGTCGAAAGTACACAGTGACGTCAGACGCGGCGTCGTCAAATATTCTATAGTCTATACATGATGTAACAAAAGTAAGTGACAAAACTTTAGAGATCATATGTTTCCCTGATCTATATGAGTACACATATGTATACAGTGTGAAAGTAGCAGCATTGAAAACGAAAAAAAAAATAAAGATTTGCATGTGCAAACTCATGCAGCTCGGATGCTTGACCACACAAACCACGATTTTTTTTTGCTTTCAGCGCTACTACTTTCACAGTGATCTCTATATCAGAGACACATACGATCCTCAAAGTTTTATTCCTTACTTTTGTTACACCTGATATAAGTTTGCAACACAATATTATATCATATCACAAACTCACAACACAAATACAAATTTTATGTATACTGCTCACACTAATTACTCGCTAAGTATTGGTTAAATACAGCAAAAGAGAGAAGTTAAGATTATAACTACTTAAAAAGCATCCTACAAAATGAACGTTTAAAAATTAAATCCACGCTTAAGTTCTTAATTTAAATTAGTTTTTGTTTCAAGCAAAATTACTTCCGAGCTGGCGGGTATCAGGTAATGAGAGTCGCAAGACGCGAGTGGTTAAAGTTTTTTCGACCATAATTTTCTGTCATGTTCATTCTGACGTTTTTTTTTTCTTTTTAATTGCTCTAGCGCTACAAGGCCAAGGTATAAAAGGTCAGCTTGCGGCCTCCAGTCAAGGACTTTATAGAAATTGAAAAGCGACTGCTAGAAAAATATTTTATGAAAACATCTGGGGTTTGATTAAATATAGACCTACGTGAAATGTAGTTTTTTAAGTACAGTTATATGATTAGTGTATTTAACCAATTTTGGTGCTCTTCGGTGTATTTCGGTGACATCAGCTGCACTATATTTTTATGACCGAAGCTTTATATTCTGAGTTAATATGACAAATCATAACTTATGTGTTTTAATGTAACGACGACTTTGTGGCTCAGTTGGTAAGCGCGTTAGTAGCTACAGCCGGGGGTCGCGATATCGAATCCCGCCGAAGGAGTCTTGGATATGTGTATCATATAATAAAAATCTTAAATATGTGTATATTACAAAAGTATTAAATATATTTCCGTTGTCTGGTACCTGTAACACAAGTCCCTCGGGTACTTAGCACGGGGCCAGACTGACGTGGTGTAAAGCGTCCATAGATATTATTATAAAAAAAAATTGCACAGTGCAACTTATGTCTATTCTCACCATTGCATACAACGAATTCTTTAATGTAGCGCGTACGGTGCTAACAAATATGCGATAACTTTTATGGCAAACGAAAACGCAAATCAATCAGAACTGAGTGGCGAATACTAGTTTTTTTTTTCTTATTCGACCGTGAACGCATTTTGCATGCGTTTACTAAGATTTTATATGGGATTTGTAGATGTGGTCGTGAGCATCGCTAGATGGCGCTGTACAAATCCCATATAAAATCGTAATACACATAACGCGAAACGCGTTCACGGTCGAAAGTGAAAAAAAACTCGCACTCGGCACTCTCAAGGAATCGAAGTCATTTTCTTGTGCGAGGCTCTATATGATGTCATATAATTATTAGACTGAGTCAAAAAACATTTTTTTTTGTTGAGTTAATGATTCCATCATTGTCCGTCCAATAATTTCGGCGTGGCCGACAAAGTCTTCTGCATCTTTCTTAGCGAAAAGAGTGACAACTATAAATATTTTAAGCTAAATAGTTTC
Organism: Cyclargus thomasi; assembly: GCA_026546445.1. Lineage (NCBI taxonomy): Eukaryota > Metazoa > Arthropoda > Insecta > Lepidoptera > Lycaenidae > Cyclargus > Cyclargus thomasi. The sequence continues at coordinate 10,736 of JAOTAV010064773.1, read as the reverse complement.
ACTGCAAATGCAATTAACGCAAATAAACGATAAACAGGAAAACAACAAATTAATTATAGATCCAACGTAGCGTCAAACTAATATAAAGCGTATTACCGCTCGAAACATTAAATCAATTCCCATTAGAACTTATCGAATGCATTAAAACAAATCATAAACGGTCATATAAATCACTAAAATTAATTTGATTCTCTTTGATCTTTAGTTTTGTTTAACTTCTAGTTTATAGTGTAAACATAACTAACGAATTATGTGTATGGCGAGAAAAACTGTGGAATTTCAATAGTCGGATGTGTTTATTATACTAATGTTATAAAAGTGCGTCTGTCTGTTATTATTGTACGCCTAAAACCGTATTTTATAAAAAAAAATAAGGACATTATTTTAGGATGTGCGATGTGTATGTGTGTCCCTTATGTAGTTTATTGTGAAAGTAGCAGTACTAAAATTTAAAAAAATAGTATGAGCATTGCCCAGATGTCAACGGAACTGAACTATGCTCGATATGTTTAGTGTTTACGCCAAGTATTTCAATTTTCAATGCAGAGCGAAATTGTTACAAAGCGAGTTTTTGCTATCAGCTCGTTGGCTCGACCAGAAAAACACAATGGCATCAAAAAAACTGACAGAAATCAGAGATATAGTCATACAAATTTATTCACTAATATTGCAAAAATACACCAGCATGCCAAATTTCAACCCATTCCGTCGAGTGGTTTAAGTTAGTCAAGTCAGTCAGTCATCTGAGTGCGACAGGTCAGTAGAATAGAGAATCTATTAATTAAATTAAAGTCGGGTTTTCCTTCCTGACGCTATAACTTCAGAACGCATTAGACGATTTCTTTTACGGTTTATAGTACAGAAAATTCTTGAAAATGTTCAATAGAAAAACAGGAAAATGGAGAAAAACAATTTTCACATATAGCGCTATCTCTGATACATAGCATGCACTACAACGGCGTCAGTAAGTACGTGGTTTTTACGTGACTTTCGAATTCCATGCGAACGAAGCTGCGGGCAACAGCTAGTGCGTATTAAACAAAATTTATTGAAAGCAAATTATTATGACAGTAGGCTAAAAGATATACAGAATGACAAAAAATCTCACATTTCTGTTAAGAAATGAGTATGGTATTAACGATTTAAGATTTTTTAACCATGTCTTTCTCGCAAAACGTAATTTAATATCAATTTTGTATGCAGCTATCTTTCTATCTAACCACTTTAAACGCTTATAACTCTGTTATTTTCAATTTTATCAAAAAACTTATTGGGCTGCATTGTTTTTCAGTAACGATAGTTTTATTTAAAAAAGAGTTAAAAATCATGCAAATTCCTATTGAATTTGGAATCCTGGAATCTTTCAGCATGAATGAAAGTGAAAATTTTCTAAAAAATCTGGAAAAATCGAGCTTTTAGCAGATGCTTAATGAACACTTTTACCGAAAATTGCATTACGCGGAACATGTTACCGGCTTTTGAAGTTAACGAAAAAATATCACGGACGAGAGAATCTCACTCCAGGGGTATTTTCATCTACGGAGTTTTTGAAATTACTCGCTTTGTGTTTAGTTCTCGAATGCATGCTGGAAAATTTTAAATGTGTGATAGAGAAAATATTTTAATTTAGAACTGTACTGTGCTTTTTGATGTACGATGCGAAGTCCAGGAAAAGTTAAAAAAGCACTTTTCTATCCTCGGTAAAGATGATTAATTAATCAGCATCCTACGGATGTGTGGAGGAGTAGCCTAGCCTAGTTTTTAGTGAGTAGAGACCTGCGGCTCTAACAAAGTGACTGAGAAAGTGTCAGATTGTCTATACATTTGTAGGTCTACGCGCCAGAAGGAGGTTATGTATATATGTATAGATGTATGTATAATTGTTTGGCACGCTCTGTAGCCTAAGCAGGTTCATGGATTTTAACCAAGGTTACATAAAAAAAAATCGAAAAGGTCAAAGTCAAAATTGTGAGGTTCTCAAAATTTTTTTTCCACCCTGTCAGTATAGTAATTTATAGAAATATACATAACTTGATGTTTAAATTGCAATGGGTCCTGCAATCGGGTTTTCTGTTTTTGGACATTTCGCTTGTTTTATTTTAAGTGAAATGTGTTTATACAGATAGTATAATATCCTCAAGAGTAATTCAAGGAAGTAGTAACGCTATGCGAGTTTCTTACGCCGGTTCTTCTCGCCAGGTTAGTTCCCGAACCGGTGGTAGGCACCGTAGTTTCGACGTTCAGAAAGTGTACTTAAAGTAATTATTTTGAATAAAAAGATTTTGATTTGATTTGATATGTCCGGGTAACAGGAGCCAGTTTTTCTAGCCAGGATAGCAAGTTAGTGTCAGTGACCTAGCAAGCTAATATTTCTGGCTTCGTGTAGACCAAACTAGCTTCGTTACCAAGCTAGAAAAGAAAATAAATTCTTTGACAAACCAGTGTCACCTATCCAAAACTGTTAAAAAAAATAAGCTTCTTGTATCCCGTACCCACTTATATATGAACCCGGATGATAATAAGTAGTAGTTTTAAGGGCGTTATAGTATTGCAATACCATAACGCCCTTAAAATTACTAAGACAGAGTATAAAATGCTTCCAACAATGAATTGGCTAAATCCCATCTTATGCTCATCTTGTTATCCAGTTGACATGATACTAACCATTGCTAAGCTAATCTAATTTTACGCCGAGTTCCGTTTTAACTCATTTTGATCTAATTGTAAACAAGTCTAACTCTCATTGATATCATTGTAAAGTATTACAAGATTTTGTTAGCGGTTTTACTCGCGTGTAAATGTGTAAATGTTTGTAACTTCATCACGCTTTAAGAGAGAGCGATTTTCATATTTACCACGAAGTTAGGTGACATCCTTATAGATTAGGTACCACACACGTAAATCGTTTTGCTTCCCCCGCTTTTTTTATTTTTATAATAATATAATTTATCTATACATATAATAAAACAGTAAAATTAGCGTGTCTTTATAATTAATATTTTTACAAAGTAATCAATGTGGACTTAGGAACAAATAGTACACAAATCGACAAAAAAAGTTGTCTATCTGTTTGTACATGCTAATATCCGGAACTACTGAACGGATTTGAATAAATCTTTCTTTTATTTAACAGCTATTAAGTTTAGGCAACACATGGGATAATTTTCATCCCGGGAAAGTGTACGGTTCCCGTTTTTTTTCGCGCAACGAAGTTGCGGGCATTAACTTTTTGTAAATATTTTTTCTTAATATAAATATAATAAATAATATAAACATAATAAAACAGTAATATAAATATAAAAAGACAACAATAATATAAATATAATAAAACAGTAAAATTACAGACCCGCTTGGTCTGTACATTGAATATTTTTACAAAATATTTAGTGACGTAACTATACCGTTCGAGGCCTGTGGCAAATTCGATTTCGTTCCACTATGTCAATCCAATACAAAAACACGTCAAGCGATTAAAAAAATTGTCTAGAGACTATTGGATTGATAAACAGTAACAGGACGCAAATCGATGAAAAAAGTTATTTGTTTAAAGATCCAGCGTGATATACAAATTTTAGATCAACGAAGTTGCGGGCATCAATTAGTATAATATACAATAGGTCGCAGGTAGCGCCGCGGAGCAGAGCCACTAAATAATTATGAATGAAAAAAAAATTGTTTGTCTTTCCTTCACGCCCAAAGGAAACAACTTATCTGCTTGATTTTTAGCATAGATACAGATATTTTATTTATTTGACAGATACAACTTTATTTGACAGATGTTGTACGGAGAATCCGAAAAAAAAATTTTGGATAGCATAACAGAGACAGTAAGCGGTGAAAGCCCTTAGTTGGATAATGGAAATTACATAGGCTTATTTGTTCCTGGAAAAAAATTATTTCCGGTAGAAGGCCTACAAGAATGTTCTTACTTTCGAAATCCACGCGAGCGAAGCGACGGGCAGAGGCTATAGTAGATCATATAGAGTGGGTTAGGTCAATATTGCGTTAGGCCACATGTTTTATGGGAAAAGTGTATTTTATCTCTTTCTGTTAACCCTTTTATTATCAATCCAGCACTAGCCCTTGAGATCGTTGGCCGAAGACGCACGGTCGGACGGACGTGACGAAAATATTATATTGTACCAGCTTTTACCCACGGTTTCGCCTGCGTGAAAATAAACACGTCCGCTAGTATGTAATCCGCTAATAAAAATCTAGTTTATAAAATTCTCGTGGCACAATGTTTGTGACATCTCACAGACGAAACGGCTTAAGCGATTTTTAGCAAATTTTATATCCATATTTAATAGGTCTGAGAATCGCCTCATCAGTTCATGTTGATAAGGTGTTAATACGACGCTAATACTCTATCGGTTTACCAAATTTTAGTAAGATGTAGTTTTATGATAGACGAACAAGCACTAACAAACAAACGGTCATAATATTAGATTCGTTGATAAAAAACCAAAGACACTTAAACCAACTGAAACTTTTATGATAAGTTGTTATAAATTACGACTTAGGTATTTAATTACTTCGTTAAAACTTGTGTTAATTTGTGCTTTAAACGAAAATTAAAAAAAAGAAAAGAAGTCGGTTTAAAAAAGAAACAAAACTTACCACGTTCAAAAATCGATGTACATAAATTTGTTCACGAATTTATCACTGAATCCAATGCAGCTCAATTTTTAAACTTACTGCAGTAGACGCAAGAAAACACAATAAAGTTCTAGCCCTCTACCTTTACATTTGTATGAACAACATTATAGGTGAGAATTTCCTTTTTAATTTCCAATATTATATTGACATAATTTTATCACAATAACAAAATTATGAGCAACTAGTTGGGTTCGCGCCACCTAACAACTGGCCCATGTCAATGGCATAGATCATTGTGGGACATACAAACAGAGAAACCATGCCGAACTAAACTTTATAATACCTATAGGCTTATAGCCCGGGAAACGGCTATACCAAAAGCCACTCTTCGTGTGGCGAAAATCTTTTTTTATAGATTTAAAGTATTACACAATACGACCACGAAAATGACGGTTTTAGACTACTAGCCCGTCCACAAAATGGATGGGTCTTATGACCCCGCAGGAGACTTTTATAGGACGATAGAAGAGCATAAAACAATAAGATTTTGTTCTATGATTTCACTTGTAAGCTGTTCAACTAGGTGCTAGTGAGAAATCTAAAGTTCAGGTAGTCAAAAAGTACATTTTGGACATATATTTTTGTACGGTATTACGGAATAATGGATCTGTATAGAATCTTTATTAAACTGATACCGTACAGAATGAAATGACAAAATTGGCCTTGGAAATTCTTAAAAAAAATGCTTTTTAAGGCACTGCGAACTTTTTTATTATTTTTCATGGATAAATTACTAACATGTCGGACAACCTTCTAAAGAATCACATCTTTAAAACATCTGCCTGACTCACCCGGTGATATAAAGTCTTAAAACCGTTTTTTAATAAAACTAATAACTTCAAATATATTATTATATAAAAATATATTATTATAAGATGTCCTTGATACAATGTTTCGTGGCTCATAATAATAGGCATACGATATACGACGTGTCAACTGAAGACACGTGTATTGAACACTATTACAATAGAAGAAAACCCCTCGCTTATAGCCTAACATTCGTAAATTGTATACTTATAGCAGTTTATAACACATTAAAGCTTAAACCAATAATTTCAGAAATATTGGTTTAAACTTTAATAATATGACCTAATGATTTGTTGTAGAAAAAATATTTTTACTAACAAAATACTTTTCGAGTAAACTACTCGTGTAAACCTCCCTATTCGTGTAAAATCCCTGCGTACAATTACCAACTAAAATAACGGTAAATTAGAAAAAAACTATAATCTCTACAAGTTCTCTCATACTTAAGTTGCACTCAACAGGAACACAATAGTATAAGAATATTCCGATACACGTATGAAGTGGCGTGTCCGTGTCGGGGGCACTTAAATAACTTTCCTCATAATATCACTATTACTTTTCCCGCTTTGAGCTCCTTGGGAGCGGGCGATAAGTACTTAACTTTGTTGGTCACTTTATCTAAAAGGATCGACTTTTATCAAATACCTACAAATGTTATATTAATAATTGAGTCCTCTAACTGATTTAGATATAGAAAAACAAATTATGTCGCGAAGAATTGTACGGCGTTTTCTCAAAAACGCTTTTTTGCTCATTGAAAGTTATACAAAACTTATAGTTTAACAAATTATTGTAAGTGCCTAATCGTAAATCACGTTATCATTTTGCGCAATACAGACCTCACTATAAGTAATTTAGGACTTCAAGTATGTAGCGATTCTACTCTGTGTGTACTCATTGCGCGTCTATTCTAATATTAGAAGCGCATGTAACGGCGATCGCGTATCAGTTTTAGTTTTTATTGTGCGCCGTCCGGTGTATTTCGGGACACTAACTAAGCCAGTGAAACTGTCATATTCCCTGAAAACCCCAGTCGGAGCTCATAGCACAAAAATTGATCCTCTTCGTAAGGTTGGGGGGCTGAGCCCCTTTCAACTTAAGCTTTCAATTTAAGCTTAGTAACCAGTATCTATCCCTATCTGTGACTTTGGCCATGAACCCAAAAAAAATTTAGAAACTACATGAAACCGCAATTTCATTGCGCCAAAACTTGTCTAACGCACGGGAACCATACATTCTTCCGGTATAAAAAGTATTCACAAGATCATCCTGGGGTGGGCACCAGATCCTTCTGGGGTGGGCACGGCCCTGTGTGTGTATCTGTTTCAACTTCTCTGATTGTACACTATACGTACTTAATCTTATACAGTACAGATACAATACAGGCGACTACTCCATAAAACTTTGAAAGCCAACGTACACAACATAAGCTATAATTAGCTGAAAAACACACGAATTCAGAACTTTGTTCCGAATAGAAAACAATGCAAGACATTAGCGTCATGTTTTTCACAGCGCAATGAAAAATCGCCCGGAACTCAATGAGGCATTTTCTAATTGCCAAAGCGAGTACGAAGTCGAAAGGATTTGAAAAACAACACTGTTGCCAATTGAAAAATGCCACAAAAGTTCTGGGTATGCCATTGAACTGGCATTATTGTGCTGTTCTCGCCTGACTTCCTCGAAATTACTCTCTACCGAAGTACCCAACGTGCCTCTGCTGCACTGTGGCCATTTTAAGTTCCATAAAGCTGGCAGTAACAGTTGGGCTGAATCAAAAGAATTTGTTGCTATTTTGTTGCTAAATAGTTGCCACTAAATCGTTTTTGTAGCTCCTGCCATTTCCGAGATATTAGCGTCACTGCTAGCTCGCGTATAAGCCGGCAGTGTCAAATGTTTGACGAAAATGAAACTTAATGTGACGAGAATTTTTGGCTAATTTGTTGCTCATAAGTTACCAAAAAATCGATTTTGTTGCTCTTGCCGTGTCCGAAAAATCGGATTCGGAAGCTGTCATATATTAGAAGAAATGAAAAAGAAAGTGAAAGAAACTCTTATCCAATTTGTTGCTAATCGGTTAAATTTGTTATGGAAATACTTTAAGTCCAGGGGAAGGACTTAAGAACCTTTTCATCACGGAATAATGTGAAGTTCCCGCGTGATAAACGAATATTTAATGAATAGTATTCATTAAATATTATTATGTAAATATTTTTTAATTGTACTAAAACTCCTTAACGAGACGCGCCGGCCTTGTCGGAACCTTGTGAGTTAGAGGCTCGTGTCTTTTCAAGTGCGATTATATAGTAGTTATAGAGTATCTACCTATTGATATGGTTTCTCCAGAACATGATGGCTACCGAGTGCCGATTGGTCGGCAAAACTGGAGCCAGACTTTAATATGCATAAGTAGTATGTGACACGACGAAATAGACAAAGTAGATAAAGATGGCCAAATATGAGGAAAGTTAAACACTTAAACACTTCTGAAAAAAAGAAAGAAGGAAGGCCTATGACCAGAGAAGTGGGACATCAACCGCTATTTGATAAAATAATACATAATAATAAGGATAATCATGTAATTACAAGGACGCGTGCTATTTAATGTTTTTCATAACTAACATTTTATTAAGAATATTTGTACGTTCCCGCTTTTTATTTAAAATTGGGTATGATTTATTTAGCTGCAGCCTTATATAAAAAAAAACAATGTCAAAACTGACAATAGGCATGGAATGCTTATTGCTTAGTAAATGCAGGTTTGAGGTTAATGACAATAATCGGTAAAATCGATTAAATGAATCGATTTTCGTATATAACATAGAATTTTAAAATATTATATTTATAATGTAAACATATGAATTAAAAAATTAGGAAACTCCATACCTCCTTAAAAACACTTTGTTTAATAATTAAAAAAAACAGCCAAGTTGAGTTGGCCTTGCGTGCAAAGGTTTGCGTACGTAAGGTAGTGAAGAGGAAAAAATTAGGAAAACGTATTTTTGATGTTTAAAAGCAGATATAGCAGTAATATCAGACCATGTCATGAAATATAGTGTAATATAGACAACCCGCAGCGACATCTTTTATGAAAAAAAAGAAATTTTAAAAAATCTTTGTTGTATGAGGGTAAATGCCTAAGCTCCTCTTGGGTATTTCATTTATTTTGTTTTTTTGGATTCTGTACCTGATCTGTAAAAACAGGACCCTAGATTGCCGTTATTGTTGTTAGTTCAAGAGAATACACCGCCTGGACAGTGGACAGGCATAGGAACATACAGATAGAAATCAAAGTTTTAATAATAGGGACTAGGGTACGTTTTAAACCAATGGTACGGAACCCGAAATGAAAAATAATAATATTTATTCCATTATTGTAGAGTTTACTTCAATAGTTAAATAGTAATATAAAAAAGTACATAACATAAACGGTCCAATGGGACATTTTCTTTAGTTTAAATTCGTAAATAGACAACTTTACATATTCTATTAGTTACCTTCCCCACTGATCTGAAACTAGCAGCAGGTCACCATCATTAACTTTATAATGGTAGTGTAAATCGTTTCTAAAAATATATCAGTGTACTGACCAGAATAGCATAAATTACATTATTTTTTCTATTGGTCCAATACAGACATAATAGTATAAGAACACTCTATCCAATATCACAGTTGTCAAACTGACAACTGAATTTTGGCGGGCATGTCACTTTGGCACTTCTTTGAGTCATCACTATCAGTGATGCTGGATTTTAATTTTTTTTTCCCAAATTTTATCATTAGGGTTTTTAGTGTGTAATATTTTCAGATTATCTGACCAGTAATTATTTGCTATCGTGGACAAGTTTAGATATTATTATTTTTTAACAAAAAAATAAAACCGACTTCCAAAGAAAACAAAATAATAGTAAAAAAGAAACTTATGGTATTAAATAAAATTTATTATATTAATAGTGCCTGTTTCAGAATTCGGTGAGTCATCAGCCTATTTTCGTACACAATCATACTATATAGTATGTATAGTAATCTATTATATAGTAATCATACTCAGCCACAGTGTAAAAGACCGGCAGAACAACAAACAAATAATTAAATTTTTCATTCGTAAAAGGGACTTCTGTACGAACAAAACTCCAATTTCATATGGCAAGCAACGAACTGCTTTTCAGCCAGTATGGAGCGCATGCGCTTGGGAATGGGAATAGAGATTAGGGAAGTTGGGCCACAGGGAAACTTACTTACCGGACGAAACACAGGACAACGCCATTTCACAACAATTTTCTGTGAGGCTGTCGAAACTTTGGCTCATTCGTGCCGAAGCATGGCTCCCCCACGGCAAATATAGTATCTCACTAATAGTATAAATTCAAATGTTTGTAAGTGGATTGTGAGTTTGTGAGTGTGATGTTAATTCTTTACCTTTAAACGATTAAACGAATTCGATTAAATTTGGCTTGGAGCTGGTATCTTGAATTAGCACATAGAGTACTTGTTAATCTCTACTAAGCCACGGGTATCGCCGCCGCGTACGTACATGTTATGTTACTATCTGTAAAGCACTCTACTGCACACCTTAGCCGCCAGCAGGCTTGTCGGTGGAACAAGCCACACGTATCTTGTAAGTGAAGCTAACAACCTAGCTCACCGACAAAATGTCGGTGGCTAAAGTACATACCTATGCGCTTTAAAACTGACTGATGATGATGATGATTGATATATGTAATTTGCTTAGTAGCGTTTTCAAAACAGTGCAGAAATCCTTTTTGGAGATTTCGGCATTGCCGAATGCCGAAAGCATTTTGTGAACCATGGTAGGTATACGTCGGTACAAAATCTTATTTTTTGGTGCCAAGCGATTAGGATACTCATGAATAAAACCAAAATCATATTTCCCTATAAATTTTGAGGTGTTCTGAGATATAATAGAATCATAATTAATGGTGCCTGGTGCCTGGTGTAATTGCAGCGATGATGATTATGAATAAATTTTCAATTATATATGCTTTCAGTTATTAAAACAACGCTGAAAACCCCAAAATCGTATCTATAAGGAATCACGTGTTCTCTCAGTACCTTCGGAAACATGGTATACCTTGGTACCAAATCTTACTTTTTGGTAATATATACCTAAGACGCTTCTAAGAAAACCAAAATCACCATATGTTTCCATACAAATTTTGAGGTTTTCCCTCAATTACTCATGGTTCCCATCATCAGCCACCACCATGGTGAATATGGGACCTATTCGGAACAATACCCTATACAACAAA
>JAOTAV010064762.1:0-14289 GCA_026546445.1 Cyclargus thomasi | reverse complement strand
AGTACCTGAAGGACTTGTGTTACAGGTACCAGACAACGGAAATATATTTAATACTTTTATACTATACACATATTTAAAACTTTTATTATATAATGCACATATTTAATACACATCCACGACCCAGGAATATTGAATAACTTTTTGTTCCGACGGCGGGATTTGAACCCGCAACCCCCGCGTGAGCTACCAACGTATCAGTGAGCTCAACCACTGCGCCACGGAGGTCGTAAAAGGCTGGCACTTGCAACTCTTCAGATGTTACAAGTGAAGTGATCTCGTGATACTCGTCGATGAAAAATGGACAGTAAACCGAAATCTAATTACATGTTACATTTCCGACAGACTTCATACAAAATTACCCAATATATCTCACTAGCAGTTGCCCGCGACTATGTCTGCGTTAAACTTTATAAATTATCCCGTTTTTACAACATTTTTTTTAATTCTGCTCGGCTCCTATTGGTCCTAGCGTGATGTTATATAGCCTATAGCCTTCCTCGATAAATGGTCTAACCAACACAAAAATATTTTTCCAATTCCGGTCAGCAGTTCCTAAGATTAGCACGTTCAAATATCTTCATATTTATATTATTATTACAGATTTTGCCGGATAGCATGAATGAATGAATGAATGAATATACTTTATTGTGCACAATCACGGGTACAATAACATTACATACAAGAAATAAAAAACCATGCAATCTTGAAAGTACACAAGGGCGGCCTTATTATTAAATAGCAGTTGGCTGGATGATGATGATAGCTAATCCCAACAACGAAATGAAAGTAGAAATGGTGAATCTCTTATCTCTCATTTCAATCACCAAAAGGGCCCATCACGAAGTTAATTACAAGATGTTACTTGATTACACTTAATGATATATTAAATACCAGTTATTTTCATTATTAACACCATTAGTTGAGGAATGTTGAACAGTTAAAACATTGATGTACTTGATACCTACTTGACAGTACTATGTCAAGTAGGTATCAAGTACTTCAATTCGAAATCTATACTTTTATACTAATAATATAAAGGGTTTGTTTGTTTGGCCTCTGGCCGAAATCGGAAAATTATTTTTGTGTTGGTTAGTCCATTTATCGAGGAAGGCTATACAGGGTGTAACAAAAGTAAGTGATAAAACTTTAAGGCCTAAGGGCCTGTTTCACCGCTTAGAGATAGTCTATTTATTAGATAGATACAACTTTATTTGACAATTTTTTTTATAGAGAATCTGTCAAAGAAGTTGTGAATAGCCTAACAGAAGCAGAAACTTTAATGGTAAGGGGTGAAACAGGCCCTAAGGATCATTATATACGTCCGAGATAGAGCTCATTGTAAAAGTAGGAGCGCTGAAAGCGACATTTTTTTTTTGATTTTGTGTGGGCAAACTCATGTAGCTCGGGCGCTTGGCCATACAAATTACGTTTTTTTTTTGCTTTCAGCGCTGTTACTTTCACAGTGATCTCTATATCAGGGAAAAACAAGATCCTTACAGTTTTATCACTTACTTTTGTTACACCCTGTATTAAATCACGCTACTATATTTCATGTTCTACAAGATGGAGCCACATAGCTGAAGGGTTTCGTGCCAATTGCCACGTGCCAAGCTGCTGGCTTACTTTGTCAGGATATAGCTGTGTTGATATCTAGTCTATTTTAAATGACTAGAGGTCGCCCTGTGGTCGAAATTCAACCATACAAATATTTAAATCCATCGTTGAGGGTAGCTATAAAATACATCTATTCTCAATTCAATCATAGACTTCAATTCAATTCGGCACAACGGACTCATTACCATTTTATTTGAAAAAATCATAGACAAACGAGTATTTGATGTGTGATTATCTTGTCATGTTAAAATATTGGAGTGTGCGTAGCGTTTTATTTATTAAAAATATGCAAAATTGAAGCATATTTAAAAATACTGTTGGTGCTCCACGCTCCTCCTCCATATCAACTACAAATGGGAGAAATGTTATGCTTTTACATTTACGCGTCTTTCGTAAAAAGGGGTACAAAGTTTTCCGCTCGCATACTAATATATTAATTTTAATATATAAATTTTAACGTATGGATAGATGGGTCTTTAAGTTCTTTACGCTTAGGGTACTAAATCAATTTCGATAAAATTTAATTCAAAGATACTTGGAGACCCGGGAAAAGATATAAATTTACGAAAAAATATCAGTTTTGTTCGGTGAACGAACTTCACTCGAACTTAAAAACATAAAGTTAATTTGACCTTAACTATTATTATCATTTTAATGCAACCATGAGCGTCAGGAATGCGTGTTCTACAAGTTATATGATTTATTCATACAGTGGACATAATAATACACATTATGTGTTCTGTACATAGTTTATGTGCTAAGTTCCTGGTTGACATTGTTTGTCTATTAACTGATTCTAAGTAAAACACACGTTTACGTAAAATGTGACTATTTGTTTAACGAATCTTTGAAAACAACATAATATTGTTAGAGGTGATTAAGGTTTTGACTTCGGTTTTGACCTGTTTAAACACTTCCGCAAAAGTGATGCCGTATAAGGTCATACATTTTTAGTATGGCAAAATTTTACAACGCCCCCAGCGGTCACCTGCGGAACTAAAATTGCCATCCCAAAAATTTACGTAGTCAGTATCGAGTATCGACAAACGTCATTTTGTTCATCGCAGTTTTTGACAATGGGCCAACGACCGCTATAGCCAGGTCTCGGTGTACCATGTAATCCAACTTCCCCCACACATAATTACCTATCAATTTCCCCGTTCCCTATTTCCGTAGCACATTCCTTCATTAAAACACAATGCACAGGCCTCGCTTGTGATCTTGCAAGTGTCCATGGGCAACGGCAGTTGCTTTCCCTCAGGTAACCCTTCAGCGCGCTTACGCTCATGGATGGAGCGATCATCATGAAAAGATGGTTGTATAATACTCACAGATCAGGTTCCACATCCGTGTAATGTCCGTCAGCGTCCACCAGCCCCACCCTGATGGTAGGGAGCGTCTCGTCCTCGTCATCCTCTACCTCCCCCCGTGCCTCTCGCGCCTCCCGCTCCGCCAACGCCCGGGCTGCTATCACCTGGGAACGAGACCAAAACGTTTAAAAACCCGTACACACCTAACCGCCAACTCCGCCGGCATTTTGAATTTGACATATATGCCGGCATATAGGAAAAGTATGTCGCCGACATGTCGGGAAGACGTCACCAACATCAACAGACGAGGGCTCGTGTCGGCCGCCAGCTTATGCCACTGAAACGTGTCAGCGACGTGAGTGGATAATCTAGATCTTCGGCAAGAACGGTTAAAGGCATATATTATCAGAGAAGTTGTCTCATAAGATTACAAGCCTGCCTTTTTGGTGTTCAAACTCGGTCATGGTTTCTAGAGACCAATACCATTTTGAGACGCAAAAGAACGAATCGGATTGCCGCGTACTGAAACTACTAAAGAAGTAGAACGCAGCATTATTACTCAATCGTTAGAGTCCCAAAACCTCTTCGTAGAAGGAGGCCTTTAGAATAAATTCTTATGCTACCCTGAAATAACTGAATTGAAATACTACTAAGTGATGCTCATTTTATGAACGTATCGAAGGTTTACCTGCAGCCTTCTCTGCGCCTGTGGCGTGATCTCCACCACCCTCGACCACCTTCTGGACTTGCGCTCGTACTGCCACTTGTCGCTGAGCGCACATTGCTCATCATCTGAGTCGTTCTGTGAAAGAATAACATAAATTAACTACAGAGAAAATGTCTATATCATACGAATTTTGGCATACAAATTACACACAGTCCGGACCGATACTAACTGCGAACCACAAGAAGAGAACGTATTCTCTCTTAAAGCACAATATATTCCCCACTAACATAACATAGTAATATATGTATGAATATATTAAGCTTAGCTAGGAATGCGGCTGTCTCGACAACCTAGACTTCAGACGTATTGAAGATAAATTAAGCAATTGTTCAAATAGTTCGACCTAAGTAGTGAGTCTAATGACTAAATAGCGAGCTTTACTCAAGTAATAAGGCGCAGTGTGTCAAGTAAATAATTGTTCATTAAAGTTAATTAAGATCTATCAAATTGAGGTTTGAAATTGTAAAACGCCTTGCGGCTTTTAATATAATAAGGAAGGTGAATTTTAATACGATCTCAATATTAGTTTAAATTAAGTTTTTGACATGCAGTTAATACTGCTAAAAATCGTTACTCGAGTCAATGTAAAGATTAACCTTAAAATCTAATAATAATTGATAAGGGATAATCCATAATGTACGTCACATATAAAGGCGTGTTAAACCTTACAAGAGGCTAAGTTTTGTGACGTTTTATTCTTTTTTCTCAAATTACTGCTAATTTTAAGATGAAATATGGCAAATTTGTTACTTTGGATAAATCTAAGAAAGATAGCCACGGACAAGGGGTAGAAAGGATTTAAAAATCATGTTTTTAAAATTTCTTTTAATGACATTTAGAGATTTCTTTGATGGTAAGCAACTGCCGTCGCCTACACTTGCGACATCCGAAGAGTCGCAAGTGCGTTGCCGGCCTTTATGAGGGAATGGGGATAGGTTAGGATTAGGGAAGTATTTGGGCTACCGGTAAACTCACTCACTGAGCGAAACACAGCACAATGAAGTTTCACGGCAGTTTTCTGTGAGGCCCTGGTATTACTCCGGTCAAACCGGCCCATTTGTGCCGAAGCATGGCTCTCCCACGGCAATGAGCATCCGTATGATGTACTTGAGATCGGAAAATGTCTCATCGGTAGACGCCTCCACCGGGGCTTGAACCTGCACCCTCTCGAGTGCAAACCAAAGGTCTTGCTCACTAGGCCACGGACGCTTCAAAATGTGACGTAATTTATGGATGGTCCCTCTAATGAGCCCCGGCCATGATTAATTGGTAATCGCGACGACATAGACCTCGCTAACTAGACACACAATAGAATCTAATTTTAATAGAATTTTCTACTTGACTTGCGATCAATGCCTTTATATCGTTGATTGATTTTGAATAGGTCGGCAAACGGATTACGGCTTTTGTCTAAATATTCTACTAAATAAGAGATAATCCATCAAAATTAATTGGAAGAACGTAAGTGAATAGCAGTTTTGTTTGCTACTTTATTTACCTGCAGCTACGAATAAAAAATGTAAGGAAGAGTAACTTCGTCAAGAACACGTTCCACGAGAATACAAAAATGTATACCATTCTCAAGAGATTTACAATATTTAGATGGCATTTAGCGGTATCGGGCTGAGATTAGATGGAAGTTAGAATGAACTACATAATTTTAAAACGGTAATGAAAATAAATTTCTCACGAGACCATCTTGTGGAATAAAGGTAACCTATAATTTTAATCTTTAAAGTTTTATCAAAATTCGTTCACTAGTTTCAGCGTGATTAACGCACAAACGTCCAAACAAACTTTAACAAATAGAACATTAATAATATTATGATACCAATAACATAATAACAATAATAATAACATATCTGGACGCTTCACACCACGTCAGTCTGGCCCCGTGGTAAGTACCCGCGGGACTTGTGTTACGGGTACCAGACAACGGAAATATATTTAATACTTTTATACTATATACATATTCTATAAGATTTTTATTATATGATACAAATATTTAATACAGATCCACGACTCAGGAACTTTGAAAAACTTTCGTTCCGTCGGCGGGATTCGTACCCGCGACCCCCGGCATGAGCTACCAAGGTGCTCAACCACTGCGGCACAGGGGTCGTCGAATTATATTATGATCTATGTGACTTTATATGTGAGGCATACTACTTCTGTTAAGTATTCACTAATCGTAGATCCTTCCCGAGGAATTTTTTGGACCATCACATGTTTGTATGAGACAACAACAGACATAAAAATGTTAAGTCAAAGTGATTTAATGCAAAATATCTTAAAGAACGCAAGTATAAGCCGAGTATATTTTTATAAAGCGCCGCGGATTAGAAAATTCTCGCCATTTTCTAGCATAAAAGCCATCTTTTATCTAGGATAAAAACTTTCAAAGGCTCTACCGCAGCGAAGTCCAGGGATATTTTGAGATAATTGCGAAATTAGTTTTATTTGTTGGATGTGCTGACTGCTGAGGTTCGTTGACTTGAGATCCTTCCGAGAAACCTGAGTATTGATGTTTGCAGTTTGTGCAAGGTCATATTTCGTTTCTAAGTATTGATGCAAAAAGCATTTGTCAGGTTGCTTTTAAGTTAAAATTTTGATCCTCGCTGCCGGCGGCAGCGACACATAAATATCAAATAATATATCACTTAATGATAATTAATGCTACATGTTTCGTGTTGCTCTACGCCACTTCAAGGCAGCCGAGCCATGGGCAACTAGACCAATGTCACACAACTACAAAATGAAATCTATTGCTCATGTCATAAAGTGGCATTTTATTTCATTTCTTAAATTTTTGCGGCTGCTGGCAACGAGGATCTGAACGTTTTTTTAATATTCAGGGGGCAAGCGAGCAGACGGGCTACCTGATGGAAAGCAACTGCCATCGCCCTTGGACACTCGCGACATCCGAAGAGTCGCAAGTGCGTCGCCGGCCTTTATGAGTGGATGGGAATAGGGATAGGGGGATTAGGGAGGTTGGGTCACCAGTAAACTCACTCACTCGAGGACATTCGTAGCACCAACCCCAAATTACATCGTTTAATTTATGAGCAGCATTGGGTTGGGGACGGTGCTCTAATGCGAAGGAGTCAAAATAAGGCCCTTTAGGGGTCACAGTGACGCAAGGGCCACAGAGTCCTTCCTTAGGCGAGGAATATAAAAAAAAACACAGAAACAAAGCAGAATGCCGTTTCACGCCATGTGAGGTCGTGGTATTGAACCTGCATCCTCTAAAGTGCGAACCAAAGGTTACCCACATTTCTACAAACAACATTTCTACAGCAGTCTCGACTCTCGAATAATGAATAGCTACTTCGATCGAGATTGGCGGTATGGTTCACGGTAGTGAACCATACCGCCAATCTGACATCCCTGACAAATTTCTGTACAAGCCGTGATTTTCAACAAAGTGACAACACCACACTTTTTTGTTTACAATCGCGTTTTGTATGAAAATGACAAATATTTTGACAGAGGGTTAATGAACCATACAGCCAATCTTGAGCGAATGTATAATAAATAGCTTTCTAATGGTAAAATAATTTTTGAAATTATTTAACCACTAGAAACATTTTCTGGGTTTCTCCTGGACACTTTCTTTAAGCCTCGCTTGGACGCCCTCCAAACTAGGTCAAATTCGGGAAAACCAGGATGGATGGAGCCTTAAACATAGACCGGATCTGTAATAACGTAGGATCATAATAGGATTGGGCTACTATCAGCCTATAATTCATGTCAAAAGCCGCGTACACCGGCGGATTAGCAACCAACTCCAATACAATAGAGGCCATCAACGAGATTGTACAATGCGATTGTAGCCAATTCACAGTAATCGGCTTATTTAGGGATCGATCGTACTTAGGGCATCGAGAACCGGTTTACCCGAAACTCGAAATACCGGGGATCGTAAAACAAACCCGGGTTTGAAAAATGGAAAACCGAGTCTTTCTAGCTTTTCGGTTTTTTTTTTCCTTCAACGATACTTTGTTACTTAGATGCTTAAAAATACTTTTTCTTTTAAAAGTTCGCTAATAAGAGTTTAATTTTTTTTTGACAGTTAAAACTTTCCTCAGTACTTTTTATATTTAAAAAATATTTTGAATTACGTTTTTCGGTATTGTTTATTTAGTTTTTTTAATTGATTGATTGTTTGTAACTGATTGATATATGAATTGATCTTAATGCTCAATTTATATTTAAAGACAATGAAAAATGTGATTAAAGATTTTTTTTATCTAAGCAATTTTTTAAATTTTCTCATACTTTTACACTGACTTAGTACCGGAGTTGCAGAAAAATGATGTATAAAATATTATAATACTATTTATTTTAAATAAAAAAGCCAAAAAAGCTCGTAAAAACCTGGGTACCCGGGTTTTATTGAATTGAAATAAGTGACGTCACAAAACTTAACTTATTGTCCAATATTTTTATACGCATATTATTTTTTATGTTTTTATTATACAATAAAATAGTAAAATTGGCGTATGTGTACAATTAATATTTTTTACAAACTAATCAATGTAGAGGGCTTAGAAACCGTAATAGACCACAAATCGGCAAAAGAAGTTGTCTGTTTATCTGTTTGTACTCGCTAATCCCCAGAACTACTAAACGGATTCGAATAGATCTTTTTTATTCATAAGCTATTAAGTCTAGGCAACACATAGGATACTTTTTATGCCGGGAAAATGTACGGTTCCCGTGATATACAAATTTTCGCGCGACGAAGTTGCGGGCATCAGCTAGTTTAAAACTAAATGCTCTCGTGGGAGAAACTAATTCTACGCGAGCGAATACTTGTCGTTTATAATATTGTTCGCTTTAATGACAATACAAAATCAACAATCTGCATATACAGATTCAAATAAAACGACTTTAGCTTTATATCCATGCCAGTAGCTGGTATTAAATAGTCGAGTAGTAACGAGCTAGTACTAAACTGGAAGAAAGTGATATTGGCCTTTGACAAAACTGTTTAAAAGCGCAGCCACGGCCGTAAAAACTAGTGAGTCGTTATGCTAAACGCAGAAAGTTTTACTCATATTGGTTTCACTCCTGTGCTGTGTTTACTGGGACAAGTAGTAATGCAACATTTGAAGACATAAGTGGATGAAGCGGGCAAGTAATATTTGAAAAAGAGTCGGACTTTTGCGCTTAAGGACCGGAAAGATTATTTGAAATTAAAATAATGTGGATTTGATGTGTGGCTTGATAGACAAGCTACATAATGAAATTGCTAAATTATGAGATTTATCAAGATTTTTGTGATATTTTTATTCGGATTTGGCCCCAAAAAATCCGCCACTTTGTTTTTTTTATATTTTTATATATCTAGCGGCACTCTCACAGTAAATAAGAATTCAACGACACCTGTTAAGCTAAAATCCTTCAAGCCGTTTAGGCTGCAGAAAGTACCAAGCAATTATACATACATACATAATCTCGAAAAAAACATTATCCTCCTTCTGACGCAATCGAGTAACTAGGGTAAGACTTTGATTTCCTGTTGGATAGGCATTAGTCTGGATTTTCTTAAATTCGTCAAGGGTTTTTTGAAAAGGACCAAACCCGGACTAAGTATATCTTACTTTAATAGAAGAAGCAAATACAAGGTTTCAACTCTGTGCAAAATTAAAATAACATTTCGAGGACCTGTGTTTTTTTGGGTTTTTATAAATTGTTAGAAAACGAATTTGTTTTAGCGAAAAATCAGAAGACCTTCAAACCTCTATTCGAATTTTTAGTAAAGCATCTACCACTTTACTAAATTTTTACCTTAACATTGACTAGACTATAGACTTGACGGTATTATGTCATTTTGCTAATAATATTATTGAAACAAGGAAATTGATTTCCCGCCTTTACTTGACATTAGCCATGATTATATAACTGTAGTACCATATAAAGGTAAAGATAAAATGGGAGGACTGATAATTGTCAAAAAAATTAAACAAGTTGCTTTCTTAATTATTTTATAAGATTAATTTCGTTTTTTTTTCGTAATTTTTGTTTTTTCTTTTTTAACAAAGAATATTCCTCTCAAAGAATGTAACATTTTGTCTGAATGCTAGTGAATTAAGCTAAGTAACTATAACTTAGCAATTCAAACCTAACTAATTGTAACTTTGTACACAACTTTCTTGTCATCAATTACTTTTGTTGGCTTTGGTCGGGACAATAGAGAGAGACCGCCTTATTAGTACATGTCAAGAGAAGAATCGTCACCAAAACTACTCATTAGCGGAGGAATGTTTTTCTAATACACATTGTCTTGGTAATGACAGCACGTGCAAACAGGATCTTAAGCGAAAATAACCTTTATGACCTCGCAATAAAGATTTTCGCAAAGGTAAAATTGTTTGCACGATAAGGCTTCGATATGACTGGAATAGAGCTCATAGAACCTGAAAGTGACAGGTGTAATTAAAAACTGAAAGGCATCGTGGGGTCACGATCATATTTTTAGTTAGCTCCGACCTTCACGGGGTTAAATTGGAAAATTTTATGTTTGTACGTTTTGATGATAAAAGCAATAAAACTTTTTTTTTATTTACTTATATTTTGTTATTTTGTATACGTTATTGAAAATGATATGCATTTTGAAGTCTTATTATATTTTTTGTAGACAATTAGCTGATTTTAATCTTACTAATACTCATTCGCTCAAGATTGGCGGTATATTTCATTAGCTCTGTTAAAAAAAAATGTCATTTCCATAGAAAACACGATTGTCAACAAAGTGTTGTGTTGTCACGTTGTTGTTGACGACCGCGGTTTGTATAGAAATTTGACAGCGAATGCAAAATAGTCACTCCCCTTTATTTAGTCCAATATCGTACAATTACGTTTTTATATCCAATTTATACTCCCCATTAGAACAACTAAAACAGCTGAAGCATTTCGAAAACCAATATTACTTATCTAACCAATAAATTATTTAGGTAATAGCCGTTATGAAAGGTTATCTTAGTAATGAGAGGCTAAATACCTTGAGATTTAAGATACAGTCAATAAATAATTTCAAAGGCGTGGGTACAAGTCGCTGGCACATGTAAACGCAGCATTAGACTATCCCACCTACATGTGCAAGCCCACTGGCGCTATCAACGGATTTATAATAATACTAATACATAGAATTTATAACCAGTTTTATCTTACAAGAGTTAAAAGGGGAAATTATTTGATGGTATTCGTAGTTTAAGTGTATTGATTCGCGGAGATAGCAAAAGTATACTAACACTTTCCTTTCGTTGTTCATTAGAAGGAATATAATATGAATTTCTTTGCATTTAACTTATCATTCATATCCTAAAATTTGTATTTACCCGACTGCGCCAGAAGGAGGGTTGCGTTTTTCGAGAGTATGTAAAGGTTCCTGCAGTGAGGTTTCTGCTTTTGGACAATTAGGCTTGTTAATTAGGGTGTAGCTAAAATCTGATTAAGGTGCCGGTTTCCTCAGAATGTTTTTTCCGTCGTACGAATATTAGTATTATGTACTCGAGATCCGAAAATGTTTCAATTGTATATCCCTCAACCAACCGAGTCTGAACCTTGGCCCCTTTCGTGTGCGAACCAAAGGCCCCACCCCAGATTGACTACAAAAGACAATGCAAATTGTGCAAGTGCCCTAATCAAAGAAACAGTACAATAAGTACGAAGAAATTGATACAGAGCTAGCGGACCAATGTCGTTTGGTCTAAGCATGTCAATTCCAAGTAAGTCGTAATCTGTCCGCTGGGTTTGTCATAACGTGATCTTCGTGATCCGCAATCAACTTTTCTGATAGTACATGTAAAAGGGTGAAACAACTTTTTCTTGTCCTGGACAAATCTTTGAATAAAAAGTCAATTAGCGTATTTTTCATCGATAAAATAAGTTTATTTGCTAGCCAATGAAATATCTTAAGCGATAATTTACTAAATAAATACTAAATCAAAACATTTCTATGTATAAAGTCGGTGGTACAGGGGACAAAACCATATTTTCATACAAATTCCGGGACATTTTTTGTCCCCGGGCAACTGCTTGTAGACATATGAGAACTGTATTTTTTCTAAAATTCTCAGTAATAATATTGGTTTATGTATTAAAAGAATGTGTATATGATTAGATTTAAATTAGGTATTAGTAATTAGTAATTATTACGGTTTAAACTCGCAAAAGACATAAAATTGCGGTACAAAAAAAGTTGATTCACCCAAGAACAACGTATTTGTTATGTTTGGCATTTCACTTCCGTTATAATTGCCTTGGGACGTTTAGGTCGAATACGGGTTACGGGGTTAGTCCCTTGGCTTAACCGTTGAACCGCGATACAAAAGTCTGCGGTAAATCAACCCTTGTCGACGTTGAGTTCTATAAATATCTGATATACTAGCTTATGAAACTTTATAAATTATACCGTTTTACAAAAATTTTTGATTACTGCTCGGCTCCTATTGGTCGTAACTCGTAGCGTGATGTTATATAGCCTATAGCCTTCCTCGATAAATGAACTAATCAACACAAAAATATTTTTTATTTTCCAGCCAAAACTCTTCAGCTTCATATCATAAAATTAACCCATTGCTGCTATAAATTATTAGTACCGGGAGACAGAGTTTCTCTTACCTCTTGCGTACATACTTAAAATTAGCGGGATAAGTAGCAAACGAGTTACCTTAATAACTAAACGTACAGGTACCGTACTTTTAAAAGGGAATTTCACTTAAAGGGACTACCCCTATGATCGATCAACGGGTTTCCGTGGTTGGCTACAGATAGTTCAACTCACTTGTGCGTGCGCTTGTAAATATACAGCTTTCATTCATCTGGCAGTGACGCAGCAGGCGACGTCCGAGGAAATAATGCTTTGGGCCAAAGCCCGGTTTTAAGACACAGGAGATACAGTGGTGGGGAGCCAAAACAATGCTTTTAGTAAGCACAGACCCGCGCGCACAAGTGAGTTAAAATATACCACTGTGGATCCTGACGATACAGGACTTCAGCGGTGGGAATGTGGTGGGCAAACTGTCCGTTAGTCTAGTATCTATGTGACCCGGGTTTAATCAAGAACCGGCTTTTGGCCACCCATTAGGCTAACCATTAGATATTTTTTCAATTCACTAGATTAATAGTGTATCCAAAGATACACGAATGTAGCGCGCGCCCTAGGTTGAAACCTAAGTAGCTTATTGGTTAATCAGTGACTTTACCATGAGTTTTAAGCGTCTGTATTTGTCGATACTCGAAAGCGAATACCTAAATTAATCTATATCGAGTATCGACAAATACTATTGCCCAAACTCATGGCAGACCTACTGGCCCAGTCTGTGACTCACCGATCTCTTCTGATGGTGGTGATGCTCGAGCTTCATGCTGGCGCACCGGTTGAGCGCGGTCAGCCGCCGGAAAAGCGACTGCAAGGAGTCCGCGTCCAGGAACGGGTGGTCGTTCTGGACGCCCGACACGTCGATCGGGAACTGCAGATCTGGAAAGGAGAAAGTACATATAGAATATACAAAAAAAGAAAAGTAGAAAATTAAAATTAAAAATAGAAAAATGTTTTTTTTATTTCCAGCCAAAACTCTTCAGCTTCATATTATAGAATTAACCAGGAAACTAAACAGTGGTTTTACCTAATTGAAAAATAACCATAGCCACAAGAAAGTTTCTAGAAAGTTATCTAGAAAAATAGAAAAATATAAAATCTTTATCGATCCTGACAAATTTACTGTTTTTTAAATTGCAAATCCACCAAACTAGTCGCAGTCTGTGTCATAAATCATAAACTAAATACGATGGAGTGCGGCTTATAAACAATGAACAGCTGAAAAAATAATAGCAATATTTTAGAAACGAAAACTATCGCTAAAGAAATTAAAAACTAATTGATAAATAAAACTTAATGTCCGGTTTACACGTATTTAGTAGATAAGTAGTTAACTAAATTTTAAGTAACTTAACTTGCCACTTGCTACTAAATTTTGTGTTTATATGCAATTATTAACTTAAAATTAAGCTAAAATTTAGATAACTACTTATCAACTTGAATGAAACCCTTCATTTCGGCATTTATTACGGCATTAAGTCAGCTAATACTCTATCTTCCTCAAAATCTATTCAGTTGTTTTCACATGATTTACGAAGTTTGTTTGAGTGTTTATCCAAATTTTCACATTTATAAATATTTCATTCGGATTATGATTTCCATCATTCAACAAAGTTACATTCAGACGAAATTTGTACGCACAAACTCAAGGGTTGAGAGAAAAGCGCTTTTATAAAATTCCATTTAGAGCTCTTATTTTCCTTTTCCCATCTTAAAACCATTTGTTTAATCTAAACAATAAGTGGTGAGATGCTGAAACACTCGATACTAACCGGCGAGTTTCCTCTGAAAGCTTTTCCTCGTATGCCTCTTAACGATAACACAGCAAGTGTGGTCACTGGTTTTTATTATAGTTTTGTTCGGTATGAAATCTATATATTATATCGCGAGCGGAAAACTTTGTATCCCTTCTTATAATTACGCGAAGATATAAAAGCACGAAATTTCTCTGTTATCTTATTATATATATAAAAGAAAGTCGTGTTAGTTACACCACTTATAACTCAAGAACGGCAGAACAGATTTGGCTG
>JAOTAV010064751.1:0-14289 GCA_026546445.1 Cyclargus thomasi | reverse complement strand
GTATAAAAGTATTAAATATATTTCCGTTGTCTGGTACCTGTAACACAAGTCCCTCGGGTACTTAGCACAGGGCCAAACTGACGTGGTGTGAAGCGTCCATAGATATTATTATTATTATTATTATTATTATAGTATAATGCATTCGCTCATGATTGGCGGTACAGTTCATTGACCCTCTGTCAAAAAAATTGTCATTTCCATACAAAACGCGATTGTAAACAACAATCGTTGCGTTGTAACATTGTTGTTGACAATCGCGGTTTGTATAGAAATTTGACAGGGGCCCAATGAACCGTACCGCCAATCTTGAGCGAAAAGACAAGCATATTATGCCACAAGACGTAAGATATCCATCGTTTTACAAGCAAACAAAATATCAGCGTTAATTACATAAACACGCAATAATGACTTCGCTAATAAACAATATAATAGACAAACGCAACGCAACGCAGGCCTAAAAAGTCGTACTAGCAACATTGCAAAGGAATTACTCTGTATTCATTTTAGTAGATTTTGTTATAATAACTAATGATTTTTATAAAATAGTTGCTTCAACATAACTTTAAATTGATTGTTAAATTCCTGGTTTGTAAAATAATTGGTTTTTTGTAAGTAAAATGACAAAATGAATTGCTCTAAGCGATATTGCTAAGTGACCTTTTGAACCCTGCCGACCTGCGGATCACTAACAGGCTATCGTCGTGTGCACCAACACCGAACAAATTGTTTTAAATAACAGACTTTATGTGATCTGAGCTGTGAGGTGTATCTATATCTTATTTGCTCACAGAATTTGAGCTCATAACTAGCGCGTCGGTAATTAGAGGCTTCCGAACAGAGTTTTGAGGCTGCATTAATTAGACGTTGACTTTTTTGAGCCACCACCAAATTTGATTCGGAGCTCGAAGTGCCGGTCTCTAATGTCGGTGGTTTTGGTCGACTCGAACCAGTCTGTTTAGAGTCAACACTGTAGGTAATTAGCGGCGCGACGTCGCTATTTAAATTTCGAATTACATGACGCCTTATTTGTACCATTTTGTAGGGTTGTGTGAATTTTCAGCTTTTGGTCGGTTAAATGGTCGACGCTCTCTAGACATAGATTGAAATTATTTTGAGATAAATGCGTCAGAATGACAATTGCACGGATCGAATAAGGTGTGTCCTAGTATATGCGTCACCGAATATATCAGTTGCAGATTGTGAGGTGTAGGCGTGCATTTGTTTGTAAACATTTACATACCTACCGAATGTTTTTTTCGCCAATTTGTTTTGATAAATTTTTTTATCACTTGAAGCTAATAATTGGTGTTAAATTACGGTTAGATAGAAAAAGAGCTCCAGAACAAGTTTCTAATGTTATATAATATGTACAGAAGGCGACTCACTCTAAAGAGGCAGATGTTAGTGACAACCCTGCGAGTGGCGAACTGTAGCAGGCGTGCACTGGTAACACCATTATCGAGAGCACACTAAAGACGTTACCGCGGCGGCGACAAAAGGACCGGCTAACATCGAGTCACGCGCCGGCACAATTCGCAAACTACCGCTTTGGTTATTGCTTCGGCAAACATCGCTCCTCGTTGACCAGCGACGGGAAAGCGACGGGAGCCGCACCAGGAGCACTGCTCACAAACGGCACGTTCAAATCTTCAGACTCGACTGAATGCTGCCGTCCTACTGTAACCACATTTCACGTTTGTTACAGTAGAACGCAGAATTCTGATTCGCTCGAGTCTCAAAGAGGTTTCGTGGTATGGCTCCACAATGGAACTCGACCGAAACACACTTTTGCGGCTGCCGAGCCCAGATTAATGTTCGAATGTGGACTAGAGCACAACAGCATCGAACCAGTTAGCACTTGTTGCGATATCTGTGCACACAAAAGGGAAGCCTTAGATAAGGCAATCAGAGGGTCGGAGAGGTGTCGTTGACCGGCGGCGGGCGGTGGCGGGCGGTGGCAGGCGCTGGGTGATACAGTGGCCGGCCGCTATCTTTGTCCATTACGAAACATCCGCTGCATCGCAACGGCCGCCTTGTCGCCGGGACTTTACAAGAGACAACGATGATCCTACTCCAGAGATAAACTCAACAGTCGATCATCGCTACAATACACTGAATTAAGGGCCGATAATGTAACGCTTAATGCCTTAGAAAAGGGGCGAGGTTTCGTTCTTTTAGAGGTACATGACTTATTTTTTGAGAGACTTATTAATGAAATCATTCACAGCATAAGTTTAGAAATGTGAATGTCCGCTGTTGAATTATCAGAAGTATAGACAAATGATCATGCTAAATAATATGCACTTTGAGGAAAAGTGTTTAAAGCCTTATCAGAGTAGGTATTGAATTAATTTGGCGAAAAAAAAATATCCCTCATATGTGCGAGGCTCAGCTCTTTAATATTAATTCTAAAACCTGTCAGAGTATTCAGTATTCTTGAAATCTAGGTTGGATATTGACGTCACTAAGAGGAAAAGCCAAACAAACAGGCTCGTAAAGTAGTTGATATTCGCTCTGGCAATTCGCTATCGCACATCATAAATCCACAAGCAATGCCCCTATGTACGCATTGTTACAGGCATACGGGTGTTCCGAGCATTTTTGTGAAATTCATCCGGAGATAAGAAAATCACTGAAAGTAGCCCTCCTGCCCGCAATAAGACCTTTTACTGGTGAGATATGTGGAAACGTTGGTTAAATCGGATGTTGGGTTTTTTGCAGAATTTCCTGGCAGTATTAAATAGGGAAAGTTTTCCTCGAGAAGGGTTCAATTATAGTAAAATATGCGGGAGCTAAAAGCCATTTTGTTTCGGAATTCCTCTTCGCACGGTCCAAAGCCCGTCTGCATCGGCATAGGAACCAGTGAAGGTTTTATTTTTTTTTAATTACCGGCCAGTTTATTATTGCATCCCCATGTACTTACGAAATTCCTAGGAGACTAGAACGCTGCCGCCCATAAGCTGCATTCATAACTTCGAGCCTGCTAGGAACTGGAAGGCGAGGTGCAGGTAAACAGTAAACATGATCACGCCCGGCCCGCGTGCGCCGCTATAAACAGAGCCTGACCCGTGATAGCGCCCAGCGATAACTCCAGATAGCGCGACCACTTCACGATGCCCCCAATTAAATCGCAGCAAGAGGGACCACTGTCGCATCCCATTTGTAAGGGTTATACAATTATGTAAATAATGTAACAATGCAACGGCTCATGGCACGCATTTGCATCGTTTAAAAATATATTATTTAATCTGTGTTTCCCACATGCTTCTATAGTATTTTATATAGTCCCGAAGATACATTAAACAATAAGAAATCTAGTGTTGGGACATGGGCCTGTACGATCGTTTACATATCTTTATCCCGGTTTCGAAGCATATCGACTATCAATTGGCAAAAAACGATTTACAATTGAAAAAAAAAAACATATTTTTCTTTTTAAAAAATAGCTCGCTGGTGTTATTGTGTACGACACTAGGAGCTCGGATCAAAAGTAAACAGTGGTTCGGACGAGTGGAGTTATTTAAATGGCCTAACAGATAACGCTCGCGGCACTTTGGACGAGTTCATTAATTCAGATTCGCTCGAATCACCAGTCACCATAAGTGATAACACTTATTTATGATGTAAAGTCCAATCCAAATATTTTGTTTAATTCTCTACTAGTTGTGCCCCGCGGCGCTACCCGCGGCTTAGTCGAGATTAAAAAGTAACCTCCCGGATACTAGCTAGCTCCATGCCAAATTTTATCGGAATCGGTCCAGCCGTTTAAGCGTGAGGAAGTAACAAAGACACACTAACAAACTTTCGCATTTATAATATTTGGTAAGATTAACTAATTTCTAGGAAGTTTACGTACCTACACGAATTAAATAATTTTGTGACTGTTATGCCAAGTTTTAATGATCCTTGTTCGAGTGTGGATTCAATAACTAAGAAATGAGAGGTGCCCTGTGGTCATTCCACAGGGCACCCTAAATGTGTGCCCTGTAGTCATTAGCGTGTGCGAACTTCGCGAACATGTGCATCTTCAGCAGACGAATAGTTATTGGGTAGTCGGTAGAACCGTAAATAACAAAGGGTTTACTGAAATACGGTGAAAACTCTGAATCCTCGAAAGGCAGATCTACCGGCCGAACTGGTTCATTTTGGAAAAAAAAACTATCTGTTGCCCGCGACTCCGTCCACGTGGTAACAAAGATGAGAAACGGAACCCGCAATAAAAATTTTGAACTCTAATATTATGTGAAAATAACTGAGCTGAGTACAATGAGGTGCTGTCAAGCGTCGATGTAGTGCAATGCTATGTATAAAAATGATTTTCCCTGTTTTCCTGATTTTCCTTGAAAATTTTCCTGAAATTTCTTTGCTATAGTTAAACCTCACGGAGCCCAAAACTTTTACAACGAATTAAAAAACCGTCGAAATCGGTTAGTGCTTTCTGGAGCTATATCGTCAGGAAAGAAAAAACAACTTATTTTTATATAGTACAAGATGCGAGTTTCTTACGCCGGTTCTTCTCGCCGGGTTAGTTCCCGAACCGGTGGTAGGCATCGTTTCTCGTTATTCGTCTCGACGTTAAGCAAGTGTACTTAAGGTACTTACTTTGAATAAAAGATTTTTGATTTTGATATTAAATATAGTTTTCACATTAAAAGTCGGTTTAAAATTTTTGTCGAAAAAAATTAAACACTCGCATTCTTCACGTTGTGGCCATGTCAAGCTTGATGTAGAAGACGTATGCTCTTGTCTTCGTGCTGCGCATATTAAACGACTTTTGCGATAAAAGGCGGCTCAGAACGATTTTTTATCTTTTTCCGGCAGCTTATACGTACAATTGGTGCCAGTAGGCTGAACATATGACGAGGAAGGAGGAGCTTAACTTTAGGTAGAGCTACGTCTGTGTATTAGCATGTTAATTGCTTGTGCAACCTTGTAATTAGAAACCGACATGACGCCGTCCTCTTCAAAATCACGTCGACTAGCAAAAAATTTAATCTCACTTGTATGTCCGAAATATCTATTATATAGTTATAAATAAGTCTAAGTATAAATAACGAAAAACTTTTTGTTCCGTCGGCGGGAATCGAACCCGCAACCCCCGGCTTGAGCTACCGACGTGCTTGCAAACTGAGCGACAGAGGTCGTCTGACATTATTCTACTGTAACTAGTTGCACCCCGGCCTATTGCACCGCTAGTAATACCTCCAAGGCTCCCGGTGATGTGGCAACAACGGGTGGGTTGTGTCAGCAACTCTATACTCCTCCGCGACAGTCTGCTGTTTATTTTCGTTAGCCGCTAACTGTGACGTTAAATTTAACCGTGTGTCAAGGCATCGACGGCCGGCCCGCGCCAAACCGCGACTCGTCATCGTCTTTGATCCGCACCGATAATATTGACCGATGCAGAACAAACAAACAGCTGAAAATAAATGTCCGGCTCGATCATAATTTATTTATCTGTTTATTATTCCGCCGCGAAAAGTGGGCCGGCTGATAGCCGTTTACGCAATATCTCTTTCATCATTTAACTTTTATCGCTTCGACGATTTTCAAGTTGGTTAATTTTAATAGCTCATTACAGTGGCCTGGCAGGCTGGTTGCAAAATTCTGGACTATGAAGTATGGTTTTATTAGACTGCAGCAATCCTTTCAGTATGTTGTACGTAGCGAGCCTAAACATTACGTGGTCTATATTCGAAACGTTGAGGAGCGTTTATCGAATATTTCTTTTTGGGTATGTTTCAGCCTGCTTGGGGACGGCGTTAGCCAGCGTACTGGGTGATATTCTTTTAGCGCCCGCTAACTTAGATTTGAATAAATACGAAAAAAATTCGTCAGGCGCCTTTTTATGTGGCGTGAGGCGCCCTGTGCAGGCTAGGCCTCATCCTTTGCAAGATGGGACTCAGATAGCTGAGCCAGCTGCCTACTAAAGGTATCCTTTGAGACTGACGACAGTGAAAGATGGGATCGCCATCGCAAGATGCAGAATTTATAATAAGGGCATTTATTTTCTTTGTCTGAAATTTGTAAACAATCCCAAATTATTGTTTAGTCAATAAATGAAAGTTTACAGTAGGCAGCATTAAATAATGTATTGCTAAGTCTTAAGTGTACCAGACAATACAGATGAGTGTAGTTTAAAATAATTAACATGTTTGTAAAGTCACATGTTGACACTTTATTTGATTACCTAATACAGATCATTAGTCAAGCCTGATAATTTTTTTAAAGTTGTTTTTTGTTGCTTTAATTTCTCACATTCATTTATACAACAAATATAAGAAAAAAAAATGGTTTGACTTAGACAACAATTTTCAACAGTCAGGAAGGGTTTTGCAACATAAAATTTGTGTATGTCTATTTTAAACAAGATCTTTTATTTACAGAACATTCGGAACTTAGTGTATTTCATAAACTGGTTCCCATTTATTATTACATTAAATCTTTATATGGTTCACTAAATACACCTTCTCACCACATTTCAAGAATTTAGTCCTTGGCTTCGAAAAAACTTATCTGTGACATATGAATAGACTGACAGACATTAGAAATTTATTTAAAGGTTTTTTTACCATTTGGCTGAGAAACCCTAAAAGTGACTATTCACTTACACTGCATTAGTATGTAATTAATAATATCTTCATATTTTCACAAATAGCATGGCATTAGCAGCTTCTATCTATATAGAGCACACACTTAAGTTTAAAAAATGTTTCTTTAAACTGAAATTGATAAAACCATGCTATTTGTGAAAATATGAAGATATTATTAATTACATACTAATGCATCATCTAATAACGGTGAAAAATCAATATTTAACTATTATAAGATACCTAGACATATAAACTGCTGCAGGACTTGTTTAATACATCCTGTATAAACAGGAGACATCTTCATAAGAAAACAATGAGTTTTGGCGGGGATTTCAGAGAGTGACATTGTGCGTTTTGTATTTTTTGTTAAATTAGTGTTATTTCGGTGTTTAATGTGTGATAATGATAGAATATTGAATATTAAACATTCGTTTTTATGCACAAGTGTGGACAAGTGATACAACTTCAAGAAACATGCTATTTTGTGTTCCCCTCCAAAACTCCATCCGAAGTTATAGTAAAGCTTCTACCGCTTTACTAAATCGACTGATCGAATTTTATCTTTACTCTGACTAGACTTTAGACTTGAGGAAATTTATGTAATGTTGCTAAATTTATTGGAACAAGAAAATTGGTTTCCCGCCCCTACTTGACACTGGCCATGGTTGTAGCCGAAGCGCCATATAAATAAATAAATAAAAAATAAGAAGACAATGAAGAAAAACTCCAGCGGCCCTTCAAAAATAATAATTTTAAATACAATGTTGAGTAAACAGCAAAATAGGTCTCACCTCTCGCCAGATTCGCCTGATTGACCGGCGCACCATTGACTTTGATCCTCCGCCCGTCGGCAGTACATTTTAACAGCATACTTCAATCAGGTGTTCACGTGGTACCCATTCAGGTGATGATGTCCAACACTGAATTTGTAAGTTTATAAACACAACTTTGTACACAATCTTTAGCGCCAAGCGATCGGTCGTACTCTGTGACGTCAAGTCAATTTGAAACCACTTAACACAATATGAAACTTGCTATCTTTTAGTCTTGTACATGAATACAATAATGATAACTACGAGTAAGTACACAAAAACACTTATGAAACACTGATTTATAATTGTTTATTTCCATGTGTTATTACATTAATTGGTAAATTCGTCTATAATATGATAATGAGTCTTATATTTATCTTGCACTCGAAAAGATCAACAGGTTGAAACACCGACGAAATACTAATTTGATAACTCACAAGATACGAATTGCGATGTATCGAGATTCTAAAGATGTCAAATGTCTCAATTATGACACTGACAGCTGTCAAAGTAACAACGGTTCTTTTTCATGAAACAAAATACTCTGCAAAGGTTTAAAAAAAAGTTAAAAAGAACATATATGAATGTCGCAACTTAAAAGTACAATCAGGGAAGCTGATACACAGCCAAATTGTGGATCCGAGGAAATTGGTCGCGTTATGTCAAACAAAATCAACAGATTGCGACAGTATATAAATGCGATGAATAAAGTAGTAGAATTTGTTTCGATTTTTCCTCAGATTTTTTATCTAATCTCGCAAAATCATGCCATGAAATGGCATCATTTTGATATGCGCAATAAACTATTTGCAATTAGGTTATGGGTTAGGTATTATTATAAATTTGGTTTTGATCTAAATTCTCATTATAATTTAATCTTGATATTGTTTTATGTTAATAATCTCAACATGTAATGATGTAACAATATAACTAATCTTACTTTTTTAAATACGAAATAAATTTATCATAAATCTTGGACAAATATTACATTAACTTAGTGTACACAGATTGAATAAAGTATTAAAAAATATCTTTCAACTGTCACAGACGGGTTGTCACCAGCTGTCACTGTCAAAATTTAATGGCGCCATTTTATTTTAGCGTTTACAAATTGAAGCCGGTTTTTTAATATTTAGTGAGTTCTAGAGTTGTATTTAAAATAATTGGCTCTCAACAAAATAATGGGTAAAGATAAGAAAGGAGAATCTAGTGAAGCTTCAAGTGAGGAAGAATATGTTGTCGAAAAGGTTTTGAATAGGAGAATGGTCAAAGGCAAGGTTGGTATTTTATGGGCAAGCGCCTAAAAACATAAACCCAGATGAGACGAAGTAACTGTGTTACTATTATAATCCACATTTCTATTTAAATTAATACTGCTTTTTTCATGTATAGGTCCAATACCTTTTGAAATGGAAAGGTTATAAGGAGGAAGAAAGTACATGGGAACCTGAAGATAATTTAGATTGTGAAGAATTGATTAAAGCCTTCGAAGACAGTAGGAAGGAGAAAGAGGTACTCTAATGAAGAAAAGCCAAAAAAAGTGTTACTAACTTTTGTTTGTATATTAAAATTCAATTATATTTCTGATCTAGGCCAAGTCTAAGAAGTCAGAAGAAGAAAAACGGGGTAGGAAACGTGTCCGTGAATCCAGTGAGGAGACTAGCTCTCGCAAGGGAAGAGGTGTGAGTTTGTCCTCCACCGATGACAATGAGCATTCCAAAGGAAGTAAGGGAAAAAAAGATGAGAAGGAAAAGTCAGGCTTTGAAAAAGGTCTTAAAGCTGAAAAAATTATTGGTAAGTGTATAGGCTTCCTTATACCTTATAACTATAATGTGCCATAATTGAATGGAGTTGGTTAAAATCTGAATTCCAATAAAAGTTGGAAGGCAAACTGCAGCATTGCATCAAAAGGACTATAACAATATAATATAATATCTGTGCTCTGCATGTATGTAAAATAAATTGTGATATTTATGTTAGTTGCATTTTGTTACACTACATTTTAAAATTATTTTACATCACATGTGAATGACAGGAACAGGATGAAAAGTATCTTATGTCCCTTTCCCAGTTCTTATCTACATCAATACTAATTTTCAGCCAAATCAGCTCAGCTGTTTTTGAGTTATAAATAGTCTAACTAACATAACTTTCTTTTATATAGTCTAGTTATAGATAATTGTTCTGGTCTAACGATGAACTGTTTTGTATTTTAAGGTGCATCGGATGTGACAGGGGAGCTTATGTTTTTAATTAAATGGGCAGACTCCGATGAAGCTGAACTGGTGCCTGCTAAAGTAGCTAATGTCAAGTGTCCACAACAGGTAATAAAAAATAAATAAAACAAGCCTTTATTCAAATCTTCATACATGCAATTGTTACTTTACCTAAATGTTTATAATCCATCTGATTGCCTTATGGCAAAGTTATTCTATCCCTAAGTATTCTATCCCTAGTTTTTCTACTTCATGTAATACCAGCAGCTTTTATTTCATCCGCCCATCTTTTATTTTGCCTCCCTTGTCTTCTTTGTCCCATTTGTTTGTTTTACATAGAACTATTTGTTAATCTTATTACTTGTCTTTGTCACCTGGTAAACTTAGTACAACTTTTCTCCCAACAAACAAATTGTAATAATATGAGAATACAATATCCTTGGACACAACTTTTATTGAGACTTACTAAACAGAAATGGTGTTAATACATTTTATGTTTGCAGGTAATAGCATTCTACGAGGAGAGGCTTACTTGGCATACACCAGCAGATTCAGAATGATAAGTGTTGTGTCGTGGAACATTTTACTGAAATGTGTACAGGACGAGCCTGTAATGAACTAATTAATTGTATTACTTACTATTCATATCGGTATGTCTGGATGAAGCTATAATTGAAAAAAATATTGTGCCCAAATACATTTCATGAAAATTGTTGTGTTTTCAAATATTGGTAAATGTATCAAAACATTGTATGTAAAAATATTTTTAATGTTTGACTGAATTTTCCTATTACAAAGTATTACTCTTTTCCGGAATAGACCATCATTTGGGAACCCTACCCTTCCGTGGTAGGGCCACATGGGTTCAGAAATCTGGTTGAGGGTAGAATTTTAAATGATTGGATGCTTCTTTTCCACGCTTACATGAAAACATCCAAACTATGAAGTAATTTCATTCAAGTGAAAAATATTGTTCGTGTTTCGTGACCAAAAAGCAGTAAACCCTGCTCTATATTGATAAATTACTAATATGTCAGTGTAAATATTATCCAAGAAGTTCCACACAACATTTTATGGTTGTCATATATTGTGATAAAGTACATCCAGATGTCCTACAATTTAATTTGTGTATGTGGCTAGATATTGTATGTGTAAGACTGTCGCGAGTTCTAAGTTCAGCTCGAGACTCTACTTTCCTTATGGAATTGTCCTTCACATTGTTTACTTAAAAATTTTATTTGTCATAAAATAAAAAGAATAATTTTAGTTGTATTATATGGCATTTTTATTTAACTATATGTTATGCTTGCTTACCTGATTCTGTATCTATTATATTATATTCTGTATCAAGTACAACCTCAGAAACTTAAACATTTATTTTAAACTGATGTGTTTTGGAACATAATTTAGAATCAATTTTATGTATTTTATGGTAAGTGAGAACCCTGTTTTGTTATAGTTTTGAGAGATAATATAAATGAAAATTCAAACAGTTTTGTAGGTCAATTATTATATTTAGAAAATTACAATATAAAGAATAAATGCATAAATATCTTCTACATTATGTATTGTGCAGTCATAAAGGTATACATTACATTTCTTACAATCTAAGTTGTATATAAAGAGATACATGTTTCATAACCTTGTAACATACATTACCAATATTACGGTAGTATCTCTGAGTAACACAAACAGTTCATATAACATCCAGTATTGTTCATGTTTGCAACTGTTGTTTTTTACTTACGAATTAAACTTAAAGCTGTGTAATATAATCATAAAACTAAGCTTATGAGTTTACTAGAGAGATATATTATGTGGAGACTTATAATAGTGTATTAAGAAACATCAAATGTACCATAGCGAAAGTTGAAACAGAGGCAGTTACGTTAACGGACGAAGTCCGTTAACGGACTTACTTTATTTGGTCGGAACATGTCAATTCTGTGTAAGTCGTCATCTGTCTACTGGGTTTGACATAACTCGATCAGCTTACTTTGATCCGCATCTGGCTCTTCATCTTCCCTGATAGTACGTACTACGTAGTATATGTTTCAGACGTTCCGTCTGAAATTCTGGACTGTGTCGTGACGGAATATTAAATAATATTTAATTGTTTCAATCTCATTTTCTATAACCTAACCTTGAAATTTCACCCTCAATGCGCCTACAGAAGTTCACTTCAACAATCATACTAAGAGCCTGTTTCACCACTTACTGATAAGGTTTCTGTTAGGCTATTCACGACTTTTTTGACAGATTCTCCATACAAAATCGGTCATTTAAAGTGACGGATAGACTATGTGTAAGCGGTAAAACAGGCCCAAAAATACTGGATTTCAAAAACTCCATTTCACAGATGTTGCACGTTATTATAAAGGTTTCATATTATTATTAGATATTATTTAACAAAAATTTGACAGAACTTTGAAATATAATATATAAATTGCTTTATTGGAAATGTAATCGTACAAACATAAAATACTGATCTATTTAAATTAGAAGTAGAAATAATGAAATAGATGACAAAATGCCATTCAACTATTTAAAGAACGACGCGTCGTGCAAATTTCTGCTTACGCTTGGAACTTGTAGTCGGTTTTCGTCACACCATGTCTGTGGATAAGATAGCATTGATGTTTAGTTTGTAACGCGTGTAGTACGCTTAATTTGCGTACAGTGTGCAAATTGGACGTATAGCAGGCAATGTTTGTGCAGAAAAAGAGTACACCCGATGTCATTAGCGGCGTTAGACACAAGCGATCTAGTGGGCCGGTAAAAAGGAGGCCGCACGCAATATAAAGGGGCACCTAGGGGACTTTTCGTATCTATTATAATCGAAATTAGGGGGCGCTGAAGGAGAAGGCTAACTACTGCTCGATGTTAAAACGTATATAGCTTGCCAAGAGTGTTTTTTTTAGTAAAAACACTTCTATAAAAGGTAATTAGCTGCCCATAACAAAAATTGTAATGTTGTCATACATAACTTTTAGCCTCAGCCTTCACCGTGGCAATCTTAGCGATACGTACGCGAGATGCTGCGCGTGCGTGGGCGTGGGCTCGATGAGCGGCGCGAGGCGATCGGTGAACCGCGCGAAGTTCCGCTCGAGCTCGCGCTGGTACTCGCGCTGCTCGCTGCCGATCAGGTTCTTGTTCTTCTTCAGGGCGTCGTGACATCTGCAAGTTTTCATTACAATGAAACTAAACATAAGCTATTACAACTACTTGTCGCGTTTTGAGTTTCTAGACTCTCAACACTAGACTTGTCTAGTCTAGACTAGATAGTACTACTTATTTTATGATACGATAGTAGAAAACTTTGGGGAGCTAGTGGGCAGGGGGACAGTGTAAGTTCTTAAAGAGTGATGATTTTAATCTGAACGCATTTGTAAAACTCAAAACCCCTTACTAATAAAAATATTTACGCAGCGTATAACTATTCAAGGCTGTCTTTTTCTGTCATATGACTTTTTCAATATGCCAGAAAGGAACGGAAAACCTTGAATACACATACAATACATTACAGTCCTTTAATGTTTTTATTAGTAAGGAAGTATGGGATATCACTATATGACAGTAAGTCAGTTTTATATTAATAAAACTGACTTACTGTCACAGTGTTCTACCCCCGAGGGGATAAAACAGGTAAGTATCACATACTTAAAGCAAGCGAAGTCGAGGGCAAAAGCTATTTAAAAATAGATTCAGACATTCAGCGTATTTAAGATTCGCTATGTCGTGGCTTACAATATCTATATTAAGCACCGATACAGACATCTTCTACACCTTGCACAGTCGCCGCAAAAAAAGACTACAAAAAGTATTTGAAATTAATATAATGTGGGTTTTATGTATAGCTAGATATACTGGCTAGATAATGAAATAGTTAAGTTACAAGATTTGTCAAAATTTAATGGGAAAAAAAATTGTATATACTCAAAGGTTTCAACATGTTAGTTATCCGCTTCTTCCACTAATGTCTTCATTTCATTAGTGAGGTTGGGTTAAGCAGGATACTTACTTTTTGGAGAAGTCCTTGAAGGACAGTCGCAGCTTGTTGGTGAGTCTCGTAGCGGGCTGCGTCCCCTCCACCACGGGTGCGAGGAACACCTGCACAACAGTTATCTTGAAACCATGTTCTAACTGATCACAAAAGTGCTCAATATTATCATGTGTGATACTCTCTACTCTACTCTACTCGCTTGAACTAAAATCAGTTATAAGTTAGTAAAGTCATTTTATGGTCAAGCTTTAAATTGTCCGCAAGTGGAACAAGACTATGACAATACTTAGGATTTGTTTATGTTTTTACCCGACTGCGCCTAGGAGGGTTATTTTTTCGAGAGTTTGTATAATTGTTTGCCACGCTCTGCAGCCTAAACGGCTTGATGGATTTTAACGTATGACGTATGAGGCATCGTTGGATACGTCTGGCGCAAGTGACACTGGGTACATTAAGAAATTCAAAATCAATCTGGCGGATTTTTAAATCAAAAGTATGAGGTTCCAAATTTTTTTTCGCCCATTTAGTTCAAATAGGCTATCAAAATAGCTTTAAAATACATAACTTGATGTTCAAATTGCAATGGTTATCCATGACAGTGTGTCTCATGCAGTCGTAGCCATATCTAGGCATACCAATACCTGTGTCTATTACACTGATACTGA